>JBDJHY010337215.1:0-18903 GCA_039654485.1 Withania somnifera | reverse complement strand
TTCTTCACTTGTTTTCATCCATATGCTAATGATTTCCTGAAAAGATGCTAATCACATAGGTTAGTCGTAATTCCTCACATTCATTATGAAAATATTATATATTACGCAATTATTCTCAAAACAAAGTAGATTAGTACAAGTTGTATGTCTTATAGGCAGGTAAATATGCCTATGATCAGTAACTAATATCGCAAATGCAACAACGATATGTGTCCAAAATATGGATTAAATGAGTGGACAGGGTTACAGTGCCAACCTAGAAATTCCAACCCAAGGATGTCTATCTATCACAATTGTCTCCCATACGTGCCTATTTTAAGATCGCAAGCATATCCTACTATCTTTTGACAAAGTGCTTGTAAATACTACCTAGAAGGTACCCTAGATTGGTCCCAAAAAGACAAATGAGTGCAAACAATCTCCCACGATCATGTAACTATTAAAAATATAATCTAGAAATTATTATGAGTCAAGTGATACCCATAAATCTATGGAAATAGCTGGGGTCAAGATATGGGTCAAAATAGGTGTACGATCCCGTGAACCAAAACTTTGAATAAAGGGTATCAAAAAATTCCCCAAAAAGTATGGAACCTAAACCCAAAGTCTAATGCTAAGACAAGAAATAACGAGGCTTGAAAAAATCTAATAAAGTGAAGAATAACTTGGGATTTTTGGGTGAAATTCACAGTAACTAACGTGGATGCTTATGAAGAATCGAATAAGAATTGAAGATATTATATTTCCTACATCACCCATAAGCTCATGAAATAATTGAAGTATTTAATGGTGATTTTTTGATGCTTGGAAGTGTTTATCGGGCCATATGAGATTACACAGGAGATCGGTGAGGTTGCCTTCAAATTAGACCAACCCCTAGAATTGACATACCTATATCACTCTGCACCGCCCTCCAGAACCATGAAGTAAAATATGTACCTCAATATGATATGATCGAAACTAGCACCCCATGTAGGTGGAGAACCTTTCCTAACATATAAGGATGCAATTCGCTTGGCACCCAAGAAGATGAAGTCGGTAAAAATTGAGTGGATTTGGTCAATAGATCCACGATGACCCATATAAAAGCATCACCCTTAAAGTACGAGAGAGTCCCAAAACAAAATCCATAGTAATCCTCTCCTACTTCCATTAAAGGATAGGGAGTCTCTTAACATACCCCAATGTCTATGGTGCTTGAACTTCACCAAATGGTATTTCAAGAATCGGTAAACAAACCTGGTAAAATTCGATCTCAAAAGCTGCTGCCAAAGTGCAGTCTCAAATCTCTGCACATTTTCGTGATGCCCGGATGTATGGAGTATATGGTAAAGTGGGCCTAATGAAGAATAATCCAAATCAAAGAATCCACCATGGGAACACAAATACGGTTACCTATCCATAATATGTCATCAGAGTCTAAAATATGCCCCCTGTAATCGCCCCTTAGAACTACCTCTCGAATATAAACCAAGAATTTGTCGTAGTATTGTCACTTTTAGATCTGATCAAACATAGTAGCTCTAGAATTAACATGAGCAAGGAGTCTTCTCGGATTTGAGATGTCCAATCGAACCAAACAGTTGGCCAACGACTGAATGTTCAAGGCTAAAGATTTCTCTAAAGATGAGATAGAAGCCAAACAACCCGTATGAAAAGTATTCCGGCTTAAGGTACGTGTAATCACATTAGCTCTGCTGGGATGGTATAGAATTCTGATGTCATAGTCCTTCAGGAGCTCGATCCATCTCCTCTGCCTGAGATTGCGATCCCTCTGGCTCAATATATACTATAGGCTGTGATGATCAATAAAGATTTCACAGTGAACTCAATAGAGGTAATGTATTTAGATCTTGAGTGCAAAAACTATCAATGACAACTCTAAATTATGGGTGGGTAGTTGCACTCATAAACTATCAACTAACCTGAAGCATACATAATGAATTTACCCTACTTTATCAACATACATCCCATACCAATACCGGAGGCATCACAATAAACTGTATACAGTTGATACTCAGTTGGAAATTTCAATATTGACGCTGAAGTGTGTAGCTCCTTGAGCCTAAGAAAGTTGGCCTCATAATCATCAAACCACTGAAAAGGAACATCCTTTGTGTCAATCTTATAATACGAGCTGCAATAGATGAAAAACTCTGCATAGATCGTCTGTAATAGCTATATAACCCATAAAGCTAAGAACCTCAAAGGGATTAGTGGGTTGAGTTGAATTACATTCGGCTGAAACCTTCACTAGATTAACACTGATACCAACTTGAGATAAAACATGCCCCAAGAAAGTAATAGAATCTATCTAATAAGGACACGTCGAGAACTTTTTGTTAAACTTCTCAGTCCTTAATGTATGGATTACAACTTTCAAATTCTCCTTGTATTTGCCTTGACTTCAAGAATAAAATAGGATATCATCAATAAACACAATCACAAAATAATTAGGTACAATTTGGAAACTCTGTTCATAAGATCCATGATTGCAGATAGGGCAGTAGTCAGTCCAAATGACATAACCAGGAACTCATAGTGTCCATATTGGGTTCAACAAGTAGTCTTCAGGATGTCCCCAGCCTGAATTCTCAGCTGGTGATAACCCGACCTTAAGTTGATCTTTGAGAACACGGTAGCACCCTGAATCTAAATAAGAATATCACATATTCATGGTAGATGATACTTATTCTTAATGGTAACCTCATTCAAATGCCTGTAATCTATACACATTTGCACAGTCCCATCTTTCTTTATCAAAAATAACACTGGTACACCCCGTGGTGAAACATTAGGGTGAATAAAGCCTCTAGCAACCAGATCCTAAAGCTGAATAATAGAGTCATGCAATAAGGTGCAATCGAAATAGGCCTAGTGCTCAGCTCAACCTCTATTGCAAAATCAATAAGACGCTTGGGTGGGAGGCCTGAAAAATCATCAGGGGAAACATTAGAAACTCTTTAATAATGGGCACAGACTCAGGGAAGGTGGGTCAACACAAACATCATGAACATAAGCTAAGTAAGCAGTACAACCCTTGGTTATGAATCTAATAGCCTGTATAATGCATATCACCGGTACCAAACAGTAGCTAATAGGACCTCGCCACACCATACGAGACACACCGGGCATAAATAAGCTCATGGTCGTGGAAAAACATCCAGGACCGCATGATGGGGGTATAACTAATCTTTTCCAAGAATCATATCAAAATCGATAATGTAGCTACAAGATCATCAAGTGTCCAACCCCTATATGATCACAACACAAGCTCATTGAATCTAATCCACCATTATCAGCTCACCTACAGGAGTAACCACACTCTCATCCACATGTAAAGGCTCACATACAACATCCAAACGGTGCTAAAAGTACATGGACACATAAGAGTGCATTGAACTAGGTTCAAACTATACAAAGGTTGTCTGGTGAAAAACAAATAATGTACCCGTAACTATTGCATCAGAAGCCTGTGCTAGGGCTCTATCTGGTACCGTATATTACTGACGATGCCCCTACTAAACTCCACCTCTTCCCTTATATCCCCCATCATAACCTCGTTGGGTCACTGTCCAACCAGCTCCAGCCGATGGCATTATTTTTTATAGAGGTTCGACGATCTTTGATGTTGGCTAAATGGTCCGACGTCGAGGGCAATCTCTGACATAGTGATACCCAATGAAATAAAATCCATGCATCTCTCTCAAGAAAAAAATATATAGACTCTCCCTACACTCGACATAAAATCATAGGGATCTTTTATGGAATCACCAGAAAATATCGGAGGCCCAATATGCCTAAAATAGGTTTATCTTTTAGTCTTTGGAAGTCATAATATAAACTGCAGGCTGAGGCTGGGCTAGCAGCTAAATTGGCGGCACCTCTAAAATAGGTTGTAGAGGAGGAACTGTGGGTGTCACGTGCACTGACTGAACTTGAGGAGATGGGGCACCCTGTGCCACTCCCAAGGTTAAAGTCTAACCCTCATCAGTAGGTATCCTCCCAAACATAGCAATTATATGCTACCACATATCCCTAAGTGCATCACCCAAAGGTGGATGTATCTATGGGAGAGGTAGATCTGTGGGTGTAGGTTCGTCCCGCTCAACTCTAGCCAATCCTCAACACGGGATCTGGCTCTACCTTGGCCCCTAATTGGAGCTCTCTACAGAGGTGAAGGTGTATCATCACCTCAAGGTTTTGATTTCATATAGACCAACTACAGAGGAATAAAACCAATATAAGTAACCAAGAAACTAGTGGAAACCTCGAATGAATGAGTCAACAAGAATTAATCCTATAAATGAGCCATCTAGCCTCTCGAAGATAAGATACAGATATCTACATACCGATCCGTAGGACTCTACTAGGCTCTTGCTGCTACAGATAGAGACAAGCATGAATCTTTGTACCACTCTTTGATGACCTAAAAATTGAGGTATGATGGAGCCTACATCTTAAATACAATCAAACCTACCCTAGACCAAAACAAGTAGCGATGGGCTAGTACTAAGAACCCAAAAGAAAAAGGAAAGGAGATGAAGAGGAGAAGTATAAGTATGACATGAAAAGTACACAAAATATATCCCAAAACCTGGTATCATAGCCATAAATAAGTTATATATAGAAAGTACAAAATACAACCCACGACGAGGCAAAACTACAAAATAACAATCCAAGACCCAAGTAGGATAACCCTGGTACTAAAAGGAAAAATGGTTAGCAAGGACGTCAGCTTTATACCTAACTCTTTTGGAGTCAAATTTTGTAGAGGATATTGTAACAACTCTTACAGTTATTTTCATATTTTCTTGCATCTTAGATATTTCTTGCTAGTGGCCCTAAGTCAATTGTGGCTTATCTGAATTGTTGGTTCAGTTATCGTGTCATTCGTTTGGTAATTAATGTTGTTTCCATACAATAGGCATATTCGGTACATAAGTATTAGCCTCTGTTTTGGCCCAGAAGCCTTTTTTCTTTTATTTCATATTTTTTTTTCAAATTTACTTGTTCACTATGAGGCGTCAGTGATAGCGCTAAGATATTACTGAAGGCACTCAAGAGTCACTTGACGCAGTGCAATCACGCTCACCTAGAGCTGTCGGTCTTGAGTCATAGCCAAGCCTTGGGATGATTGCTCCTCCCATGCACCGATGAAGCTAAAGAAACCCCCTTAATTTAGCGTGAGCAAACTCCTTTAGCACTGAAGGTGGGAATTATTTTTCCAAAATTCAGCATCGATGGAGCTTACCACTAGGTCAAGGTATATATATTTCAAATAATAAATTTTCTTCCAATTTCTTCATCTTTTCAGTTCAAAACATGGTTTTTGACCATTATTAGACCTTGGGTTTTCACCTGTGAGCTTAGGTAGCATTGAGAACTTAATTTTTTTGATTAATTCTCATTTTTAGTAAGTTCCACTCAAATCACAATTTCATCCTAACATTACTAGTTTCTTAAGTGAGTTATTCTCATTATTTCATTGATTCTAGATCATTTCTTGCTTGTCTTAGCTCCAAATTTTGGGTATGAGTTCCCTACAATATGGGGAACATTTTGGTACCTTTTATTTGGAGTTTTTGGTTTGCAGGCCCACAATCCTATAGGCTCATTTTGACCTATATTTTATCCTAGCTATTATCATAGCTTTATGAGTATCATTTGATATTAACGTGGAGATTATTATTTTTCTAGCACCGTGTTCGTTCGAGCTCCTTTATTCATTTTTGGAGCTGTTCGAGCTTTTCTTACTTAGTATTTGTGATCTTATCTTTAGAGGGAAGCTAGTCTATGAATTACCGATCTTAGATTTGGCTTATATAGGAAATAATTGTTGTAATTATCCATTCTTGGGTTGGGATTTCTTGGTTGGTGCCCATGACCTTGTCTGCTTCTATAGTCTACCTCTTGGTTCCATATTAGTATTACATATGCAATTATAGTTATCGTGTGACCATGAGTGGTCTTGATTAACTCTGGAACATAAATGGTGGGAATATTGAGAATGTAAATGAGTCTTAGACATTGACTAGACAGTTTTAGATACTGTAGTATGCACGCATGTTCAGGGCTAGCAACACGTGTTTGAGCTATTATTTTTGGTTGAGCATATTAAAACTTGTTATGAAAACTTGTTTTCTATGCATTATTTTCTACTGTTTCACGGCCAAGGGCCCAATGTCACTTCTTTTGAAACCTTGTATGGCCTTGTGTCCTGTTTTTAGTACTATTAAACTATAAGGAGTATTTTCTAGATATATTATCAGTTTTTCATAATACATGAGATAATAAAGTTATAGTGACTTTTTTGATATATTACTAGAATCGGTGATGCTTGAGTGCTATATATTTACAAGTTTTACTAATTTTACTCTCAGTGATGCCCGAGCAATTATATTGATATTACAGTGATTTAGAATTTGTGATGCCTAGACATTCATCTATACATTTATATTTTGAGATCCTAATTCTAGTTATGAGTTTTGAGTTGGTATGTAGTAATTCCTATGATATACCTTGACGATCTGGGATTGTATACGATTGGAGGAGGGGTATATAGGAAAGTAGAGGTATATGAGAAAGTCCTTCCATGGTTCCTTGTTGAAAGACCTACAGCACCGAAGAAGGAACATATATATTTACTTTAGTATTCATCATATCATTATACATCTTGTATTCATGAGTGCTATTTGATGCTTGTGCTATTCAGTAGGATGTGATGTCGGGGGGTTTGCATTGATCTCTGTTTGTTCCTCTATATATTATGTTTAATCTACTGTTAGTAGCTGGATATATCCTATGGTTTTCTTTCTTGTCTCTTTGTTGTTATACTTTTGGTAGTTGGGTTTCTTCCAGTTCTTGATATTTGAGATTATCGATATAATATCATTTCTGTTATTCATTTGTATTTCTTATTAGCTGAGCATGTTCTTTCCTCTTTTTTCTTAGATCTTCCTTATCATAGCTAGTTATCGAGGATACTAATTTGTATTTATCTTGTTAGCTAGTTTCTCTGTTTTCTCTACTTGTTTGACTTTCGTGACATTTATTCTTTATTTGTCTATTTACTGATTTTATTTATTATATGAGCCCAGTCGACCAATGATGCCTATTGGGTATCCGTCGTTTTGGTACTCATACTACAGTTCTGCATCTTTTGGGGCAAACCCAAGTACAATTGGTCCACACTGATTTTCTTATTTGGGCTAAGATTTTGTTACTGAGGTGGGTGATGGATTATGGCATCTGGAGCTTATGTTTTACCTTTCCTTATGCTTCTTTCTGTTATTTTCTTTTGAGACAAACATTGTATTTTTTATTTTAATATTTTTTCTCTATTTAGTGGCTTATGTAATAGATACCAGGTTTTGGGTTTGTAATTCAATTGACTTACACTTCTGTTAATTCCTGTGCCTTAATTATGTTTTATCTTCCGTTATGAGTTTATTTTTATGTTATGTGTGCTTGTGGTGGTTTTGCTACTGTGGGATGTAGGTGCCCTCATGACCTGAGAAATTGGGTCGTGAAAACAATAGAGAAGAAGTCATCCTTAATAATAATAAATTGGTGGGAAAATGGTTTTTGGACCTTACCCCTATGCTTGGATCTTGCAAAAACTTAGCCTCCAAGATATTTACAAAGATGGTGATTTTTATAGATGTTTTTCAAGAACTTTAGACTTTTAATTTTTTTTAGAAAAAGGGTTGGAAGCTATTTATATATAGGTTTATAATCATGAGAAAATACGGGGTTAATCATAGGTGAAAGTGTACACTTTATTACCTTGTTCTACCCACCTTATAACCTTGTTTTGAGAGTAACTTAGAGGGTTGCAAGTTTAAATTGTAAATATGGTGTAAATGTGTTCTAAATACTATGATTATGATGTATATAAGACAATTGATAAAAGAAAAGTGCAAAAATAGGAAGATAAAGACTAGAGGCGATCATATGTTTAAACCGACAATTCTTGGAATGTTATAGTGTGCTTGTATTGAGGTATTGTATGGATGGCTTAATGGCTTGATATAAGATTTTGTAGGTTTTGAACTTATTTAAAGGTTAAATATCGACGAACACAAGAAAATATGTGGAAGAAGAAAGATGCTAAATTCCTAACCAGTAATTTTAAGTATAGGATGGGGAATCCTTCCTATCTATTTTCTTAGGGTGAAGTGCACTACAGGAGTCTTTGGTTTTGTAAAAATATAAAAAAAAAAATTATTTTAGTAGTTTTAGTTTTATTTTCTTTTCATTGTGTTTTTAGTAAAAGCACACTGCATCCATCCTTTGATTTTCTTGTTGGTTCTTTTTCGAGGGGTGCCTTTGAACCAATATTTCTTTTCCTTTTTGATTTTTAGGAATGATTTTAGAAAAAAAAGTAAGACATTGCTTAGGGAATTTTTCCAATGATGAATGGATGATGAACTTCTTGAGAGAAAATTAGTTATTAGGTTTAATAAAATAGGACCCTTTCATAAGTTACTGATTAAGTGCTTTTGTTAGACTGTAATTAGCTGAAAGGTGCAAGTTGTGTTGAAGTGTAACGCATGATGAATTTTTTTTTTGAATGAATACTTTTGGGACTCATAGGCTAATTTATTTCTCTCTTTTATCCTTTAGATTAAAGTTTAATTCTTGCAATTACTTGGTTAAGAGTCTACAATGGTCCTTCTTGAGTTGAATATGTGCCATGTGTGTAAGGTTTATATGTATTGCATATTACATATTGATTTCAAGAACTTTCCCAATGTATTTGCAAATAAAAATAAAGAGTGATAAGTTTAAGAGATGATATAAGCCTTCTTTGATAGCTTTATTTTATTCCTCTTTTTATCTGCCTCTAATATGTGATCCTAGTTAGCTCTATGGAGCCTTTAGCCTATTTTTTTGTAGCCTTAAATGTAGATTATTCCTTTTCTTTCATAGACCATTAATTTAATTCAAAATTCCTAAGTACTTTAATTTAACAATAAAAGTTAATTAAGGAGTGAAAGAGTTAAAGAAAAAAATGAGTGAATCTTGTGTTGAATGAAAATACTTGCTAATGTTTGTACGTGAACTTTCTTATAGATAAAGGAAACAAAAAGTATGTTAAGTGTGATGAAAGTGGTGCAAGAGAGGTGTTTGAAGGAAGTTCTCAAAAAAAAAGTATTAAAGCAATTGGGAATGTAGTCACTATTCTTGACCAAATAGTTCCTACCTGTCCCTAGCCTACATTACAACCTATAAAGTCCTACTTGATATTGAACTTGTAAATTCTTAACTAGTAGATTATTACAGAAAGGGAAATCCTAAGTGTCATCATATGTTAGATGGGAATTATTTGGGAGAGTGAGCGTAACTTGATTTGTATACCCTTTTATTTTATGTAATTGTATAATTATTAGTGAATTGGGTAATAACTCTATTAGCGCGAGGGAACATGTTTGGTAAAAGATAGATGATCTGTTTGATGTCTTGATTGAGTAAATTCTCAAGAGTTTGCTAATTTTAAGAATCAATTCTTGAGGCTAGGAGGTTTCAAAGTGGTATTCATGTGTTTTGAAGTGATTATGCATGATGCTTGTTATATAATTTTCACCTATGATAGTCATTGTAGTTATTGATAGGTATAGAAGAGAGATGAACTGTTAGAGGATGAACAAAGATTTATGTGTGGAGTCTTGATCATAGGTGAAAGTGTACACTTTATTACCTTGTTCTACGTACCTTTTAGCTTTGAGAGTAACTTAGTGGGTTTGTGAGATTAATTGGTAAAAATGGTGCAAATGAGTTTTAAATACCTCATTTATGATGTTTGTAATATAAATGATCAAAAACAATTGCAAAAATAGGAAAATAATGGTCAGACACAATCACATGTTTAAACCAGCAATTCATGGCATGTTTTAGTGTGCTTCTATTGAGGTTATGTGTAGAATGACCTAATAGTTTGGTATAACATTTTTTGGTTGATTTTGAAACTTATTTACAGGTTAAACAATGACTGACACAAGAAAATACATACAGGAAGGAAGAGGAAAGTCCACTAGTGAAACTATTTAGGATAGTTAGCTTGGATGTGGTTCTCTTTGCGACTTAAATGGAGTGCTTGTGAGGGATTGAAATGAAGGTATGGAACTTGAATTTGAAACCATTAGAAACCTATTACACGATTTGAAGGATCTGGGATCAATACATAAACCCAACATGAATCAAAATCGCATTGAAAAATCAAGACAAGATGCTTGGCAAACTTGTAGTCATTGGTTTTACATATTACTTGATGGCATTTGGGTGATCAAATATGTGGTGTTTAGGTGTTTTTTGAAGCTTGTTTTAGAATTTTTTATACCCAAGTTAGAAAATAACCAATAAATAATCTTAATGAATATGTTGGGCAATGTACACGCACCCTAAGTCAGGATACAAGTTGGTGTGCACAATTCTTTGCTAGGTTGTTTCTGAGAAGCATGTGCAGGTCATGCCTCTTATTGGACGTGATTAGATGCACATAGTGGTTTTTAAATCACAGGGAACTAGTTTTCTGCAATAAAACTTGTTGACATGCAATTTAAGCTGCTATATAACCTGGGTGACACATATGTATGTTTGAAGTGCTGAAAAACGATGAGTTTAATTTGCAGGAAACTTTGGGGACTGGTTTGATACTATAAAATATTCCTTTGAGGATTATTTGATGCACGTTTTACAGAATATTTAAAGGGTAATTTACAACACATTCACTCATAATTTACAATTCTTTACACAACATACGGATCTTGGGTACAAAACACACATTTGGAGCAAAGAAGAGAAGAGCAAGAGCTCTTATTAGGGTTCTTTTTCTTACTTTGGTTTTCTTTTGTTTTTACTAATAAACTTTGTTATTAAGATTTCCTGTAAACTCATGAGTGCATCAAAACCCTTGTTTCGGGGTGAGGATACAATACTTGATTGTTTAAGGTACCTTATGCTAAGTTTGTGTTATTTATCTTATCAATTGTGTCGTTGTTCTTATATGTAGTATGCTAAAGATTCATGACCAGTAGAATAAATCTACTGGCTACCCTTGGATTTGAGAGATGAATAGGGGGTTAGAACTTCGAATATAGGGAGTCCGGTCCCTTTTTCCATTAAAATATTGATATACAACAAGGATAGATATATACCTAGAGGCCGCATTTGGTAAAATACTGTAAGATAACTTTAACGAATCAAACATGGTTGTCCTATCCCGGATGAATGAAGTAGTTAGGTCGTCAAGTTTAGTAGGTGGTTATCATATTGAGAGACCACAAAAATATTATTAACTCTGTGAAAAAAATCAAAATAAATAACTAAACTAACAAATCACTTTAGTTATGCATGAAAGTTGAGTAGGTGTCAACCCTGAAATTCTCCAAAGCGTGTTTACAACCCAAGGTTCATATGTAATTAGTCTTTTCTTGAAATCCACCATATCTCCTTCACTTAAATAAATAATGAAAGCTAGTTTGGTCTAGTGAATAGTTAAATAAAAATTCCTTTGGGTTCGATAACCCGAATCTAAAAAAGAGTCACTTTATTATCTTTATGACCACGTATGCTTGCCTATGAAAAAAGCCACAACAAGTTTTTGACGTCGTTACCGAGGACTTTGGTGTCATTGAATTTTCTAGATTAGAATTTTTCTCCTTATTTGTATAAGTTGTACATAGTTTACTTTTGTACAAAATTTTCCTTTTATTTTATTTTACACTTTCCCTATTCTTCGATGCATATAAAATTTGTATAAGTATTGGTTGAATAATGGACATTTTTGTAGTATTTGCGGAGGGAACCACTTGGAAATTAATTGCCTTATTTTTAAAAGGAGTGAGTTTTGCTCACTTGTCTAATATTTTGAACATAATATTTGTAATATATGTGGTGTCAGGATGGTCGTTCGATTGATTGTCCTAAACTTTATCTCATGTTCTCTTCCCTTCCCATGATCAGTTTGTTGTTTGTGAAATAATGGAGTTAACGATGTAGCCCATGAGGCTTACCTCATTGAGATGTTAAAGAAAATGAGGGAGGCCATATAGGCAATGAGGTAATCCATACATATAAGAAGTTCCAAACTCAAAGAGCTACAAACTATGGCTGACACTTGTCTGATCAACAAAGTATAGTCTTACCAAACACTCAAGAGGAACTCATGATAAAAGAAGAGACTTTGGCACCACTAGAAGAAACCTTGCATGATGCAGATCTAGTAAGCCACGAGGGCTAATGGAATTAAAGAAGCAAGTAGAATTTCAGGTATGTATCTGGGATAGTCTCACAACCATGGCAGCCTAACAACCAGGGGTTAGAGATGATCTTAGAGATAGATACATCAAGCTCAGATATGCATAACTTGGAGGCCCAATTAAATAAAATGATTGAGACATTTGATGTCTAATCACATATAGTTGTGGATACTATCCTTCCTGAGGAGAGGAATAAGAATTCCAGTTGTGCCTATCTTCATATACGTAATATGCTAAAGATTCATGACCTTTAGGATAAATCTATTAGCTACCCTTGGACTCGAGAGATTATGAGGTGGTTAGAATATGGAATATAAGGAGTGTGATCTTTCTTTGTTCATTAAAAAATTGATTTGCAACTAGGATGGAGATATACCTAGAGGACTCATTTGGTCAATTAGGAGAAGATAACTTTAATGCATCAAACTTAGTTAGCATGCCCTCTCTCAATGATGTAGTTAGGTCGTCAAGTTTGGTAGGTGATTAGAGGACCGAGAAACCTTGGCCATATTATCAACCATGTGATCAACAATCAAGATAAATAACAAAACCAATTCATCATTATAGTTAGGCATGAAAGTTTAGTAGGTTTTAACCCCGAAATTCTTCAAAGCATGTTTACAACCCAAAGTTCATATGTAATTAGTTTTTAATTAGGTTTTTCTTGAAATCCACCGTATCTCCTTGTTCCACCCCTTAAATAAATAACGAGAACTAATTTGGTCAAGTGAATAGTTAAACAAAAATTCCCTTATGTTCAAAAACTCGACTCTAAAGAAGATTCTCTTTATTACTTATATGACTATGTACGCTTGCATTTGCAAAAGATGCATCTAGGGTTTCCACTCATTAAAACATAACAAAAGTTCCCAGATGAGATACTATGAAAGGTACAATAGGCCATGGGTTCAAACCTTAGGACCATAGGTTTGATCGTGGACTGAAAATTGAAAAAATAAAGTTTCAGGATCATAGTACGATCAAAACCACAGACTGTACTATGCAAATTACGTTCCATACTGTGCAACGTACGAAAAATTGGAAGCAATTCAGGAAATATTTCCAACTAACACTTAGAATTCATTTGGAACCTAATATACACAATACAATTATGATTTTTAAGTGTAGAAGACATTTTAGACTTCATGGAATCATCAAACTTTGATTTGAGGTCTCATTGACACTCTAAGAAAAAAATTTCAAGGAAATGTTTGATATTTATCAAGTCTAATCACGTGAACAAAATACTACGACCCTAAAAATAATATGGAAGGTCATACTAGACTAGAAACGACCTTCTGAATCCAACATAATTGATGAAATTCAAAATCCAAGCGCCTGTCATCAAGTGCTGACCAAGGTCAAATTATGGCCTTAAAACTTAACTTATCTCGACAAATAAGCTAGAATCACCATGAAATTATTAAAACTGATAACGAAGGGCCTCCTAGATCAGTTTACACATTTTAAAGCTAATGGAACTGACAGAATACCATTCCGATTGAAAAATTGAATGTTGATTAAAGTAAACTATTTTAAGTTAAAGGAATCCAAAAACTTAAAAACACTCAAAATTTAAAAGTTTTTGCTTCATTTTAAAAACCAATCCAATAAGCTAAAAAAATGTAACCAGGGGAAACTATCAGAAAGGGCAAAATGGAATTTTATAAAAAAAAATCCAAAAATGACCTTCGGGTTCATTACATTATCCATCACTAAAAACCATGTTTATCTTCAAACATAAAGGAGTAGGAAGTACCTAAAGCCTCAAAAGATATGGATATTTTTCATGCATATCAGAATCAATCTTCGACATAGCCTTTGAAACTGGCCAATGCTTCCATCGAACATTCAGGGAAGTACTCTTTTGCTTGCAACTTCCAAACCTTCCCATCTATAATGTCCACAAGCTTCTCCTCATATATCAAGTCTGAATCCTAAGTCACAATCTCATAATGAATCTCATGGGAAGTGGGCATGTATTTCTGAAGCATGGAAATAAGGAACATAGGATGCATTACTAATAAACTGAGTGGAAAAGCTAACTCATAAGACACCACCCCAACATATTTTAGAATCTCAAATGGGCCAATAAACTAAGGGTTGAGATTGCCCTTATTTTCAAATATCTTCACACCTTCATGGGTGATACCTTAAGAAAAACATGATCTCCCTACATAAACTCTGAGGCTCAAACCCACCTATCTACACAAATCTTTTGCCTACTATGGGGGGCTAATAATCTGCTTAAATAACTCAAACATGCTCTATGGAATCATAAAGTAAATCTAAAAGCTCTAACCTTAAAAGCATTGAACTAACAAATTTTAGATCAACATCTCCTACTATATAAATCCTTAAAAGGCTCCATCTGAATACTATAATGATAACTATTATAATATGAAAACTCTTCTAATGGAAATTTTTTATCTCAACAGCCTCAAAAATCAATAATACGGGCTTGTAGCGTATCCTCCAAACCTAAATCATCCGCTCAGATTGGCCATCTTTTTGAGGATTGAAGGTTGTACTCATATCTAGATAAGCTACCAAACCATGTCATAATGCCCTCCAAAAGTCAAAAATGAACAAGGACCCACTGTAAAAATAAATTAAACAAGACACCATGCAAATGAATAATCTGACTGAGAGAAATCTCTACTAGATTCTCAGTCTTATAATAACCTTGATGAAAATAAAATGGGAGGTTTTAGTCAAACAATACATAATCACCTAAATAGAATCAAATCCACCGGTCCTAGGTATCCCTACAAAAAAATCCATGGTAATCTGCTCCCATTTCCCTGAAGGAATGTGATCCTTTGAGATACTCAACTAGGTCTCTGGTGCTTAAACTTAATGCTCTGACAATCCAAGCATCAATCCACAAACTCAACTATATTCTTTTTCATGCCATACCATAGTTAGTGCTGGCTCAAGTCATGGTACATCATTTCTACCCCGGGATAGATGGAATACCTCAAATATGTGCCTCTCTCATAATCATGATAGTTAATTCACCCACCTTAACATATAAATTTTTCCCTTAATCATCAAAAACCATCTGGATTAAGAAATGACTCCTTTTCTTTTTCCTTTAACACCTTATTTTTAATGATGTGTAACTTTCCATCATCAAACTGCTTTTATTTAATTTGATCCATCAAAAAAGAATAGGACTCAACAAAAGCAAGGATACCACAAATATTTATAGTTTGCAAATAAACCCAGTTGTTAGCTTAACTCTTAACATCTCTTTCCAAAGAACGCACCTCTACCCGGATCAAAGCAAGACTACCCTCACCAACTGATTTCCTACTTAAAGTATAAGCTTCCAGATTCGTATTTACCAGGTGGTATAGAATAGTCATATCATAATTCGTTAGAAAATAAATCCACCATTGCTTTTTCATGTTCAGATCCCTCTGAATGAAGATGTAGTGAAGGCTCATATGTTCTATGAACACCTCACAATGAACCTATATAAGTAGTGATGCTATAACTTCAACACAAGTACCAAGGCCACCAACTCTAGATCATGCGTAGGGTAATTTTCCTTATGGGCCTTCAACTATCTAGAATCATAGACCTTTTTGCTACAAAACTTCACCCAAACTAACTTTTGAAGCATCATAAAATACGGTGAAAGGATAACCCACGATAGGTAAAGTCAAGATTTGAGATGATGTCAATAAGGCCTTAAGAATTTGAAAACTCTCCTCACACTCATCTAACAACTGAAATAAAATATTCTTTTCGGTCAACCAAGTCAATAGGGCTTCGATGGAAGAGAACCCTTAAAAAGTTTGTGATATAACTTGCATATCCAATAAAGTTGTTAATCTCTATAAGGGAAGTAGGACTAGAACAACAAAGAACTACCTCGATCTTGGTTGGATAAACCATAATACACACCTTGGACACCATATTCCCTAAGAAAGTGACAGAGCTAATCTAAATCTTGCACTTAGAAAACTTTGCATATAACTTGTCCTCTCTTAGTCGCTTGGGTATAATCCTCAAGTGTTACACATAGTATGTCTCACTCCTTGATTAAACCAAAATTTCATCAATAAAGACAATAACAAAAGAATATAGATAAGGCTAAAATATGCCATTCATCAACTCCATGAATGATATAGGGGCATTTTTAGCCCAAAATACATTACCAAAAACTCATAATGGCCAAATCTATCTTAGGGATATCCAAATCCCTAATCCTCAACTAATGGTAGTCAGAACTTAAATCAATCTTAGTGAAAACTGTATCACCCTAAAACTGGTAAAATAAATTATCAATCCTGGGAAGGAGATATTTATTCTCAATTTTAACCTTGTTCATCTTCATAGAGTAAATGCACATTGTCATAGACACATCCTTTTTCCTTATACACAAGACATGGGCTCTCCATGTTGAAAAACATGTTCTATAGATTCCTTATTTGGCAAGCCTTACAATTGTTCATTTTTCGTTCAACTCTATAGGGGCCATACAATATATAGGGATCGATATGTGCTTAGTGACCAAATCCAAATCAATAGTAAAATCAATGTTTCTGTACGGACGAATACCCAAAAAATTGGTAGGAAATATATCTAGAAACTCACATAAAATAAGAATAGACTCAATAGAAGGAGTATCAACACAGTTATCTTAGATAAAGGCCAAATAAGAGAGGCAACCTCTATCAATCAACCTCTAGGAACAAAGGAAGGAAATCACCCTACTATGATAAGACCCACTAGAACCTGTCCACCCAATATTTGGAATATCAAGCATATATTAGGTGAATGTATTTGCATACCAATCCAATATAGAGTGATGTATAGAAAGCCAATCCATACCCAAAATGACGTCAATCTCTTACCATATTAAGAATTATCAAATCCACCTAGGTATCATACCCTACCATAGTAACAACACAAGTTTGGTACACCCGATCCACCACTAAAGAATCTTCTACAAGAGTAGAAACATAAAAGGGAACTAGTAGGGAATCGTTCATCATATTAGATCTAGAGGAAAAATATGTAGAAAAATATGAATAAGTAGACCCAAGATCAAATAATAATAAATCAAGCTAGTGGGACACTAAAATAATCATGTAATCACTACATCAAAGGCCTCTACCTATGGTCTACCCCTAAATGACTAAATATCAGCCTTCTAGGAAAGAGCATCTCCCTACCTGTACCTCTGAAACCATAGATCTATTGTCACCTCTACTAGAAAATCAACCACTTATACCAGGATGTGCTTTAGATAGACCTTTTGCTAAAGGTGATAGTGTTCTAGTTGGATACTGAGAAATAGGTTGGGGCCCTACCTAACAACTATATGGGCATGACATCTACATATGTTCCATATCTCCATAAGTGAAATAATACATCAGTATAATGACCCTCATGGTCATTTATGAGAAATACGTGATATTTTATAATCTAGAGGATTTCAGTAAAAGATGATCTCAGAATTAATTTTCAAACAGTTCCATTAGCTTTGGAATGTCAATCAAAGTCAATATTGACCTTAAGTTTGTGTTTCAAAGTTTTCATTTTTAATTTGTGCTCTATTGAGGATTTTGGTTAAGTTTAAGGCTTAATGTAGAGCTTAGGTGGTATTTTGATGTAAGTGCCGAAAAGGATTCTGACGCTTCCATCAGTTTTGTAATGGTGAATTGATGCTAGTTTCACACTTGGTATGCTTCCCAAGTTGTCCGTGCTTTATTTGAGTTGGTTTATCGAAAGTTGGAAATTTCTCATCTTTGTTAAGTCATAGTTTGTGGGTTTGTTTTGCTCAAAAGACCTTCAATGTCAGTTGTCTCGATTTCGTGGAGTCCATAATGTGTTTTATTACATAAGATACATATTTGGTTTGCATAAATTGGAATCCATTTCAATTTTAAACCCCCAGTTGAAATTTCTTAAAATTGCTATTTTGCTGGTGCAGGCACAGACCGGTTTATCAATTAAAGTGTTGATTTATCAGTGCCTGTTATATTGGATATTTTATCGATAAATCAACAGTGTCGATAAATCAAACATTTGTACTGATAAATATGTACTTGCCCCTAGGGTTTCCATTCACCAAGGAATACCAATTTATCGATCAAATGACCAATAAATCAATTAACAGAAGTGTCACCATATCAGGGAATCCCGATTTATCGTCATTTTGTCTGATAAGTTAGTATCTGCCTAGAATCGAAGCAAGGTCTCCTAAAAGAATGTCTTAGAAATAGTTTTAGGGGCATCCCATCTCTTAGAAACATAAATCTCTAGCTTTGGGGAGGCTGCACTATCCTGACCCTGTACTAGTACACCGCCACAAGCTCTCCCTTGGCCCAGTTCTCTATCTCGCCCCCAACCTCTACCAAAAGAAGGACTACCTCATCTTATTCTATTGATCTATTCCTCGCCATCTACTATAAGAAAAGCCTTGTTTTAGTATAAAAACATACAAATGCAAGATACGAATGAAACAATAAAGGTACAAATCCCTGAAAGTTTTGTAGCCTCTTGAAGATAAGTAATGGGTGTTTGCACAATGATCTGCAGGACTATCATGAACCGACTTCTCGGAGTCATGATGGCACCTACTATCCACCCAGTAGGAGAACCAAACCCTGTAGTCCGTAGC
>JBDJHY010337214.1:0-26400 GCA_039654485.1 Withania somnifera | reverse complement strand
TGGAGATATTGACTACAATTGACTTAACTAACTTGTAGATCTATTTCCACTCTATTCTTGTGGGATTTGACCCCAAGCCATTTGGGTCCATACTTGCACAACTTTTGTTTTATACTTCTTAATTTAGGTGTAAGTTTAGACATATCAAATTTTGGTACCATTTCCTGGATATACAGATTAGGAATAGCTTATTAGTATTTATTTCATCTTGAAGTAGTATTTCCAAATTTTACTTTTGTTTGTGTTTTATTTTTATTTGGAACAATGGTAGATAATTAGGATAATTTTTCTAACACCCCAAACCTAATTTAAATTTAAACCATTATTTATATGTGGTTTATACGAAACCAAATTAGTTCTTACTTGAACCTAGGTGTTAAATTCATTTTAAAAGTTGTGTTGAGTGTTGAAGGCGATTTAAGGTTTTAAGGAACCCATAGAACAAAATTGAAATCAAAGATTTTCTACCGGGTAAGTTTTCATGTAGATTCATTTATAGTTCAACTTCACAAGAGTGTATCTCTTAGACTATGAGGAGTTCTGTGACCCATAACCTACAAAATTCAAATATCTTAGTCTAGTTTCAAATGTATGGAATTACGCATGAATACGAGGTTAGCGTAAGAAGTTACATGGATTTTACTGAGGTCCATGCTTTAGAGTCCTAGAGAGGACCTTATGATTTTCGTCCATGATTAGCTTCATATAGTACAAGGGAGAGCATTGTGATTAGATTTTCGGCATCATGGCCCCTATGCAAGAAAGTGTTTTCTTCAACTCTATCATATCCAAGCCCCTTTGGGTCATTTCCCAACCCACCTAACATCTAAACTACATTGTTTTTGTAATAACCCAATTTGTTGAATCATGATGGCACCTACTATCCCACCAGTATAAGAACCAACCTTGTCACCTAGAGCCATAAGCAATGGGATAAAACTGAAAGTAACCTACGCACAAGTACAATAAACCAGCAATAACAATGGAAAGATGGAAAAACAAATACAACATAATACCACACATTCAATAAAACCCTCCCAAGACCTGGTATCAGTGTATACATAAGATGCTACGAAGTATAGAATACAACCATACAAAAGTACAATAGATACATCTGTCCCGGGGATACAAATAAGAAAAAAGATACATGGAAGATATGTAGGTAACTCTGAACACTGGTAGCTTACCCTATATCTTTGAAGTCCGCTGGCTGGAATGAACTGCGACATCAATAACAATAACTCACATATGTATCCACATCTAGGAAAATGCAAAAGTGTAGTATGAGTACAACTTGCCGAAGCCACAATTATCAGTAGGCTTCGAGGGCTTACTAGGCACATATCAAATAAAAATAAGTAAATAACAGGAATAGAAATAAAATAAGTCACGAAAGCAAATAATCCAGCATAGGAATCTAGCTACTCATATAGAAGAAAGGAAATAGATAGTGTAGAAAAAAACTAGATAAAACCACATAGAAGAATCATAGGTAAGAAGAGATGGAAGTACCCAGGATCTTCGAAGTAACACAGAAACAATCATTAAAAGGATAAGATAAGACAATAGCAAAGGATACTAAGGGGAATTGGCTGGTGTATCGGTAACCTCAAGATACAAAGGGGAAAAAGGATGAAACCAAGGGATAAGAAGCACAAATAACCCAGATAGCAAGAATGTACATAAGTAAAGTCTACACTAACAATAAAAATATATCAAAGTAGTAGATAAGTAGGAGAAAAATAGATATAAATCCTTTGAGAGAAAGAGTACACCAAATACACTCTCACCCGTCGGCATCCACATACTACCGAGGGTATACTGATGTATATAAGTATGGTAAAATAACACAAACAAAATAATGCAGCCAATCCTATGTACGCTCCTCCACCGGTACCCATAGACCCATCAGGAAGGACCAATGGAATGACTTACCCCTATATATCCTTACTCTAACCTATAACCATCCTCCAGTCGCACGCAGCCCAGAGGCAGGGTCATGGAGGTTTTCCAACTATGTACCAATTTCTAGTATCATGGTATCCTCACATCTCAATGTCATGGAGCCTCGGGGAGACCCATAGTGTAACATTCAATACCTTAGTATAAAGTATCACTATGCCACAGTCTCAGAAACTCAAGGCACCCAGTGCCTTAATATCCAAGGGAAACAAAGTGCTGAATCGGTAAGCCTAAAGTATAGAAAGGTTGTACTCACTACCGAGCGAAGCCAAACCTAGTGCCAGCGGTTTTACTCGCCACCGAGAAAAGTTAGACTCAAGTACTAGCTTAAGTAGTAAATGATAGTATTCGGTGCCAGGGTGTGAAACCTGGTCTAAAACAAGGAGATAAGGTAGTACCGGGTGCTCGATATACCGCCGAGTCTAAAATAAATAGAAAAGTCAATTATGTTATTATTATTAGAAATTCCCATTTTATTTTTGTTTTATCCATTTCACTCTTTATTACATAAAAACTAGCCTCCACATCCTAATAGTATAAGAAAATGGTGATAACAAGCCGCTGACCTCGAAAGCACTCTTAGAACCTCACCTCACCTCACCTCTTTCCCGTTATATGAATGCAACAACACAGGAAATACCTACAGTTAAACTATGCCTTGTACAGGCTCAATAAATCTATAGCTAGAAGCACAAGACAATAACCCAAACTCGAGGGCAAAACTCATATTACACCGAGCACCGACTGAGAGAAAGAGAAAGAGAAGAATGAAAGAAGTGGTCAAAGTTCACTGTATCAACCTAGAATTCCCAACCCAAGAATGCTATTTAGCGCACTTATACAAGCTATATACTAGAGTAAGCCCTATGGATCATACCTATCACCCGACCAATACTGCTTCACAACACATAATGATCATCTTGACTGATAACAATGATCACAAACAACTCCAAAACTGGAAAAATATGAATCCCCATGCCCAGAAGAGTCCAAAAATATTAATTATACTAAATTATGGACTAGGCTGAAAATTAGTCCTAAAACAGGACCGCATGACCTACTAATCAAACCTTGAAACAAATTTCGCCATGAAATTTCTAACATCACCAGGAACTCATACTTCAAAAATAAGCACAATTGGAGTGCAGGAAGGGCTTAAAAATGGCAGAGAATAAGTGAAATAAAATGTAAATCATTACAAAAATAAAAATCTTATACGAAGGAATTACGTACAGAAAAATGAATGCAAAATCGATTATGGAGGGGAATCAAGTTCAACACAACAAAATATAGTAATAAATAACTAAAAACATAAGAATTAGCAAGAGACACAAATCTTGGTCAAAATGCCATTCATGGTGGAAATCACCATTGCCAAGGAAATTCAAGGAGGGAACTTACAAAATTTCCGACATCACCAGGAACTCATGCTAAAAAATAAAAACAATTAGAGTGCAGGAAGGGATTCAAAATGCTAGAGAATAAGTGAAATAAAATGTAAAACATTACAAAACTACAAATCTTATACGAAGGAATTATGTACCAAAAAATAAATGCAAAATTGATTATGGAGGGGAATCAAGTTCAATGCAAAAAAATATAACAACAAACAACTGAAAACATGAGAATTAAAAAGAGACACAAATCTTGGTCAAAATTCCATTCATGGTGAAAATCACCATTGCAAAGGAAATTCAAGAAGGGAACTCACCTACGGTGGAGATAGAGTACGAATTGTGAAATAGGATCAAGTCCGCTATAACCTTATCTGATTTCCAGTATTTAGGAGTACTTTAAAGAGATCTAGAGTGAGAGGGTAAAGGATTTTATGTTTTAAAAATCGAGGCTAGAAATTATACACTGCCAGGTTGCAGACAATCCTGATTGTGTGGCTGTGATTTATTGGTCATCACGATCCCAATGATGAAGCTCACGATCACAATGAAGAAGGAAACAAAGGGACATGATCGTGTAAAGGAGATCTACGATTGTAATGAAGGAAGAAGTTGAACTTCGGGATCGCGTGGAATCCCTTCACAATTGCGAAGAACAACATGGACCTGTACCAAGCGTAATTTTGATAGCAAAACACAACTTTTGCAAAATAATCTAAGAGCCACTCTGAATGTGTTCAGAGTCCATATTATGCAAATGAGGTATGCACGTACATGCAAAATAACATTCCAAAATCAATGACATAGTCCAAATTCGGATATAGAGTCATTTTAGAGAAATGTTGACCAAGTCAATACCTAGGCCTAAAATACAAAAAAGCCACCCAATACCCTAAAATCGCACCGTATGCCTTGGGAAGCAAACCAATACTCTCCCAACCAAAGGTCGTCATTTTGGATATGATGGTATAGTCAAACTATGATATGATACCCCAATCATTGAATGTTAAATAAAGTCAAACATTCCACTACTGGCCAACTAAAAACACACAAGACAAGCTAAACTAACACCGAAAGCTCTTGATACCCAACTAAGGGTCCATCTAGACCAAACTCTATGTTTTAAATATAAAAAAATCTTTAGAATTCAATTCTGAGATTGTCATGAAGGGATGTTGACTAAAGTCAAAGAGTACCTAAGCCTAGGCTCTAAAATAGAAAATTAGAGACAACTCTCAGCTGAACTACCAAGGAGCCAAACAACCAGTCCTATCAGGTCATAATTGACCCAGAAAAGCTACTGGAATACTCTAAAATTCAAAAATAAAACAAAATGCACAGAGATGACCATAAGGATCATTACATTTTTGGACTTATTTTAAGGGAAACTAAAAGGTTAAGCATAGAATAACTTCTCACTTTTATTATTCCAAT
This sequence comes from Withania somnifera, assembly GCA_039654485.1. NCBI lineage: Eukaryota > Viridiplantae > Streptophyta > Magnoliopsida > Solanales > Solanaceae > Withania > Withania somnifera. The sequence goes on along the minus strand of JBDJHY010337214.1, from coordinate 21,610 downwards.
TCCAAAACACAAAAATTAAAGAAGAAAATCTCTCTCAAAGTAACCTAGCGATCATCCTCTCTTCAAGATTCAAGTCTCAACTTTCAACCCAAGATTTCTCTACCTAGCTCCTCCATTCTAAGAATTTCATAGAAAAATCTTTCAAGTTCAAAGCTTCAAGGTTTCAAGACCAAGTCATTCCCCAAAAATTCTTCCTTTAAGTTCAAGAACCCATCTCTTCACCTAACTTATTACCAAAAAGCAAAGATAAGTAGGTATGTGGCTATTCAAAGAGATTTCTTTCACTCTTATCGTAAGATTATAACTTTCAAGTTAAATTCCATGGTTTCATGAATTAGGTTTCTTACTCGAAGTCATATAAATAATTTAGATTTAATGTAATGTGATATTTTGATGATCATAAACATATTCTACAATCTTTATAATAAACTTTTATGGCTATGAGATAGTACTCAAATTATTTGCATGTCGAAGCTTGATTTATTTTTTAAGTTAAGTTTCTCATGAAATATTTTCCTTTGTGATATTGGTTCAGTTTATTTGTTGTGTTTCCTCATGGATAAATGATATCAGTTAGTTTATTTTTAGTCTTAAGCATGTTTTACATGTCATAATCAGTATTTTAGGTGTTTGAGTAAATTATGCATAAAATATAAATTTCTTAGTTGTTTATAGAACCCTTAATATGTTTTGATATTTTTATTATAGTTTTAGATAAATATCAATTTTTAGGTTTAAATTAAGAATCACTCAGTATTTTTAGGATTAAATAATAGTAGCATGACTAGTATAAGCTCAGATAAATCATAATTTTGTTAGTCTAATTTAATTTACATAATTAGGTATGTTAACTATATATACCATTGATGCTTATGAACAATTTATAGAAGAGTAAGTTTTATGGTTAGATGTGGTATATGGCATTAATGATCATGAACAACTTTCATAAAGGAAAAGTTCATGAGTAGTATGACATTCAGGTATGCCATCCCCGATTCATGCACAATTTTAGTATAGTATGAGCAGAAAAAGTTTTAGTTTAAGAGTAATATCTATCACCGAGTTGGATTGAGTAACTCACCTTTTGTAAAGGTTCAAACTCATATCCTAAAACTACATGTCAACGTAGGTTATTTAGCCAAACTTGGCTCTACTACTACATCCACCAAAGTTTATGGTTCTAACTTTGGTAGGTTAGAACCCCTTTTTCATTGTAGGGGAGAACATACTGGACTCTATGGTTTGATCACATGGTTTATATTCGTTAAGACAAACTCCGATAATATTTAACATTATCATCCTATAATCTTTTACAACTTACTTGGCTTACTAGTTGTATCTCAGACTTTAGTGTTTTATAAATTAGTATGTATAATAGGTTATTAGTTGAGTTCTTAGAATATCTTGAGTCATGTTATTTTATTCTTTACATGACTTACATTATTTGTTAGTAACTTCAAACTTTGGTTAGAGTAGTATAAGCTTTTATGTCTTATCTTGAATTCATATTATCCTTCAGTACAACATGATTTCTTATCTTTACATGTTTTACTTAAACACTCCCAGTTCTCCAAAATTAGGTTTTAGAAGGTAACCAACCCTTATTATCTCATAGTACTGAATTTCACTCATTTGAAGAATTTATGATTTTCTCAGTCTTACAGTTCAGATATCTTCCAGTTCACATCTCAATAATATATTTACAATGACAGTTCAATTTATAAATTTTATTCCCATACTCAGATTTCAAGCATATGTCTTATTACATATATCTAGTTATACTTTTAAAGTTAATGCATTTCTCAAATACTCAGTACCTTCCCTATATTGATGCATACTTATTGTGCCTACATTATTTCATAATGCTTATTAAGGTTTTTTATCTTAGTTTCATGGATAGTAAGCACCTATAGGTTCTATTTCCTTATTCTTCGAAGGCAACTTATTTTGTGTTCTCAGTTTTAGTTCTTTTTAGTTGTATAGAGTAGCTTGGGTTTTTACTAGTGACTCATTAGTATTAGTAGAGGCTTCATTGATAGTTATTCAAAATATTGTAATTAGTTTTCAGAAAATATATTTTCCAATCATGGTACTATTTTAGTAATTATTTTATGCTATATGAGTTTAGCTCATGTATGGTTCTGAATTTCCTTTTTTAATTATGTTTCATGTCTCATCTAGGCAAAGGGTTAGGTTGGGACCATTTGTGGTTTCAAGTACCCTATTATGTGTGGGGTGTAGATTCAAGGCATGAATTATTTAATTATGGTTAGCTTGTTAACCCATTCAACCAGTAGTTTATTGATGATAACAATAATAGTTTTGGAAGATGAGATGGTATAGCCTAAGCTGAAGTTCAAAGCCAAGATGAGGCTCCAACCTTTGTTGCTACTGATTTAACCACTTATATATAAACACTAATTACTCTTGGATATGAGGGGATGTGTGGCCAATACTGTAAACTCCACCCCCATCTCAAAAAGGAATATATTTAAGTTTTTGCATTGAGATATGCTATTATGGTACCACCCACTAAGGGGAATGCTAAATTCGACACAACAAGTACTATGATGCAGCTGTTGAACATTAGAGGGTTATTTAATATCGTCCTGATTTAAGATCCAAATCAATATTTCTTGAATTTCACCAGAATCTACTCATCCTATGGACTTCAAGTGATATCTGAAGAAGCTATCAAACTCAAATTGTTTCCTCTCTGACTGATGAGAGAGGGTAATATAGTTGAACGAGCTGGCCAATTTATTGATGCATGGGATGATCTAGTTGATGCTTCCTTGAGAAATTATTCCACCATCTAGGATGCCTTAGTTATGAGATAGGATTATGAACTTTTAGTAGGCTCTAAATGTGGCATTTCATAAAGCCTGACATATATATAAGAATATTTTAAAGCAATTACCCAACCATAGGTTGGATAATGTGATATTCTTGATGGGATTTTATATATCTTTGAACTTGATGAGAAAATCTATAGAGAATAATCTCAGTGAAGGGTCCATAATAAATAGAAACTATACCCTTGCTAGCTAATTTATTGATAAGACGACGAAGATAAATAGAGCTTGGCATACTCGATGGGTAGAATTGGCACCTGACCAATATTATTATTACATGTCAGGTGATAAAAAAATGGAGGTTAAACATAATCAAGATATAGCCCACTTGAAGACACAGATTGATTTGCTCACCAGGCACATGATGTAAATTACTTCTTAAACTTTTAATGTTATGGCTTCAAAATAAAAGGCCCCTTAATGAGAGGGGTACTTTACTGATCTTAAGAAGGAGGGAAAATTCATAAATGATTTAGGGGGTTACCCAGGCAAGGGTAACGAAGGTTGAAACTATTACAAAGAAAGAGATGATTATAGAAAAGAGGACTACTACATGGATGATTATTGTAAAGATGACTACTGAAGGGATGACTATCGCAGTTATTGTGGCCTATACATACCCTAAAAGGGTAGAAATCGTGCCTTAGGTGAATCCTTATGAATGGAGGAGATGTTTGAACAAGTGATAATATATTAAAGTCTTTTGATAAAGGTATAAAACAGATACTGGGTGATGTATCTTATATGACTCAATTAGCTAAAGCTTATCCCATTTCCATAAAATAGATCAATACTCAGATGTACCAATTTTTGGCAACATTAAAAAAGAGATAAAAGTGTTCCTTACCTAGTGATATCAATCCTAATCTAAATAATGATAGTGATAATATGGATATTACTACTTAGAGTAGTAAAGTGATGGTTGACCTACCCAGGCCTATTAATGTAACAAATGATGAAATAATTATTGTCGTGATGCTAATTAGAGAGTATCGAGTGAGGGTGATGAGTAGGTTGTAGATGAAGAGAGAAATCAAAAAGATAAGAAGTATTCTGTTGATGTTGAGGGGACTGCTATTTATAAGGGAAGGAAAAAAAGATCAAAAAGGCATTAATGCCTATTCCGAGGCCTCCAAAACCCTTTCAAAAATTTATGAAGAAGAAGGTACAAGATGGTAAATTCCATAATGTCATCTCCATGTTGAAGAAATTTTCTTAAAATATAATACTAGTGAAGCCATTAGAACATATGTAGGATATTCCAAGTTCATGAAAGATATTCCAAGTTCATGAAAGCGTTTACTACTAAAAGAGAACAATCAATTATGATCCTATAAAGACTTTTCACTATTGCGGTGTGGTAGATTTGTGTTCTTTGGTCCATAAGATGGAGGACCCTAGTAATTTCACTCTACCTCTCACAATTAGGGCATTCAAATTTACTAGGGCTTTGTGTGATCTTAGTGCAATATTAATGTTATACCATTTGCTATATTCTAATAGAGATAGGATTAGTAGACCTCAAACCCACAACTATATAGTTGGTGATAGTGGATTATACTGTGAAAAATTCCAAGGGCATACTATAAGATGTTTTTGTGAAGGTTGAGACCTTTATATTTCCTTGGACTTTGATTTCTTGATTGTGGAGTTAATTTTGAGGTTCCCATTATCTTTAGGCAACCATTCTTGGCCGGTGGGGAATCACTTGCGGATATAGAGAGCAGAGAGATAGATTTAGATTGAATGATGAAGCAATTATCTTTAATGTATGAAAATTAATGAAGAAACCCATATATACGAGTGGTTTGTTGGTGACCAACACTTTTGATAAGTCAATATTATTCCTATTGAAGAAAAATTTAGTATGGAGACCTTGGCCCCTTTCATTATAACATTTGACAATGATCATATTGATGATTATGATGAGACTGTAAATGCATTATATGGAATGATGTCTTATAATTATTCTTTGAAGAAGATTGATCTTGACTTTTAAGAATTAGATACCCTTCATACCATATGATCCATCAAAGAACCACCAGTTCTAAAGCCGAAGGCTCTCCCTTCCACTTGAGATATGGTTTCTAGCTTATTACAAGTTGCTAATTATTATTGTAGCTAACATACATGAGCCACGTGAAGAGGATCTTGTTTCAGTCTTGAGGAGGTTCAAGTGGTATATTTCTTGGACTATTACAAATATCATAGGGATTTCACCTAACATTTTTACTCATAAGATCTAATTAGAGCCGGACAACATCCCTAGCATTAAGAACCAGTAATTTTTGAATCAACCTATATAATAGGTGGTAAAAATGAGATAATAAAGTGGTTCAACATAGGTTTGGTTTACCCCATCAATGATATAAAGTAGGTAATCCATATCCAATATCCAATATTTGCCAAAAAAGAGTTGAATTACTCTGGATCCTAATGAGAAGAATGAGTTGATCCCTATGAGATTGGTCACTTGTTGAAGAATATTTATGGATTATAGAAAGTTTAACGCAGAGGATTAGTTTACTTTTCTATTTATAGATCTGGTGTTGGATAGATTGACAGAAAGAGGATGGTACTATTTTCTAATGGCTACTTAAGTTATAATTAGATTTAGATAGCTATTGAGGAACAAGAGAAGGGCACCTTCACTTGCCCTTATGATACTTTTTCTTTATTAGAGAATTCCATTAGGTTATAAAATACATCAGCTACATTCTATTGTTGTATATTGTCCATCTTTAGTGATATGGTTGAGGACACCTTCAAAGTATTCATGGATGATTTTTTTGTAGTAGGAGACTCATTCGAGTCTTGCATGCCCTAGTTGGAAAAAATACTGAAGAGATTTGAAGAGACCAACCTAGTTCTTAGCTAGAAAAAATTCCATTTTATAGTAAAGGAGGGTATAGTGCTCGACCGTAATATTTAAGTAAGAGGCTTTAAAGCTGATAGGAAAAAGTTGAAGTGATTGTAAAGTTACCACTACTAGTCTTTGCAAAGGAAATTTGATATTTTTTAGGTCATGTAATGTTTTACCGTGGATTCATCAAGGATTTCTCAAAGATTTCATACCCCATGCGCAATATAATTGATAAGGAGGTGAAATTTATTATTGATGATGCATGCTTGAAAGCATTTGAGTGTTTGATAGAGAAACTAGTTTTGCACCTATCATTATAGATCTTGATTACTTTGAACCTTTGGATGTCATATGAGATGAAAGTGGAAAGGAACTAGAAAAATTCCTATTCCAGAGGAGTTAAATTATTTTTCATCCTATTTATTATGCCAACAATGCAATTAATCTGACCCAAAAATATTATACAGTCATAGATTAAAAGTTTCTAGAAATTTTGTTTGCCTTTGAGAAATTTAGATCATACTTTCTTAGAATGAAGGTATTTATTTATACTTATCATTCTTCTATGAGGTATATCATGAAAATTAAGGACACAAATCCAAGATTTATATAATTCATCCTTCTTTTGTAAAAGTTTGATTTTATGGTGATTAACCACAAAGGAGCCGACAATTAAGTGGTTGATAACTTCTCAAGGTTAGAGAGTGCATAATAGGATAACTGTTAGCTTGAAACTAATGATAATTTCCCTACCGAGAAATTATTGGCTATTTATCATGAATTGATACCATAGTATGCATATTTTGCAAACTTCCTCGCTTGTGACATATTTCTTAAAGATTAACTTCCATCAAAAAGAAATTTATTACATGACTCGAGGATATTCTTTTATGATTATACCTATCTATTTTGAGTTTGTACATACAACATGATCCGTAGGTGCATTCTTGAGGTAGAGATATATGTATTTTGGAGGTGTACCGCTCATCCCTTATTAGGGGTCACTATAGTGGCATTCACACGGCTCAATAAATATTATAATTTAGGTATTATCTTTCCACTATTTGTAAGGATGCACATAATTTTTTAAAGGCATCTGATAGGTGTCAATTCCATCGTGGAATTTCAAGGAAGCATGAGCTATCCATTACTCAAATTATAAAGTTAAAATTGTTTGATGTTTGGGGTCGATTTCATGGGGTCCATTTTTGAGTTTGTATGGGATGAAGTATATACTTTTTGATGAGGACTATTTTTCTAAATGAGTGGAAGATGTGGTGCTTTCAAATAATGAAGGAAAGAGTGTTACAAAATTCCTAAAAAAGGAATATTTTCTCTCGATTGTTACCCCAAGGTCCATTATTAGCTATGTGGGTAATGCTTCTATAATAAGTTATTTAATTCATTTCTAGAAAAATGTGATGTAAAGAATAAGGTTGAAACAATTTATCATCCCCAAATGAGTGGAAAAGCTGAACTGTCCAACTAGTAAATTAACACCATTCTTGCTAAGATTATTAAATATAATTGAAAAACTTAGTCTACAAGGTTTGATGATGCTTTTTGGGCTTACAGGACTGTATTTAAAACCCTTATTGGTATGTCACAATATCATCTTGTGTATGGTAAAGAATGTCACCTACCTATTGAACTTGAATATAAACCATTGTGGGCTCTAAAAAAGCTGAATCTAGATTGGAATATTGTCTCTAACTTGAGGCTTGATTAGTAGAATGAGTTGGATGAGTTCCACCAGAATATTATGAGAGTGTCACACTGTACATGGAAGAGATATACCACAATTGAACGATTTAAAAGGGAGAGTTTAGCCTAGGTGGCTTGGTTTTGTTGTTCAATTTGAGGCTTCACTTTTTTCTTAGAAAGTTAAAGTCCAAATAGTCTGGACCATTCACAGTGGTGCAAGTGTTTCTACATTGTGCCATTTAATTAAAAAGGCATGATATGATTTTGATTCAAGGTAAATAGTCAGCATGTGAAGAAATATGTAGGAGCTTCAAAAGAGGTAAAATTAGTGGAGCATTTGACTCTTGATAAAGTTTATGTAATCAAGGGAATCACATCGTGACATGATGTTAAATTAGGCACTACTTGGGAGGCAATACAAGATTTTTAATTGTAATAGTTAGTTGTTCATTAGTATGTCATAGTTTGTTTAGTATGTGATGGGATAGATAAATATTGAATAAGGGAGAAAGAGCCAAAATAAAGCAACTTGGTCATATGAGTGGACGGTGTGTCTCGTCGGTACCAACAAAAGTCATGGGACATGTCATTGAAAGTTTGGCAGAGCACTAAAAAGTTAAAGGTCGACCTACATTTGGTCTAAAAAATATGGAACGTAACCCATGCCTCATGGTCCTCATTATGGGTCTTGACCCCAGACACGTCAAATGGGATGAGGTTCATAACTCATGTCACCAAATAATATGTCATATGATCAATCATGGACCTAAGTGAGTATTCTCCTCTTGTATACTTCTCACGATTCATGAGACATATCTCATGAGTCATAGTTTAGGTATTGGGAGTAAAGTTATCTAATCCTATAAATTAACTCAGACCCTTTCTCACTTACCTAATTTCAAAAAGCAAATAGGGTTTGCACCGATTTTAAAAATAAACAAGGCAACATATCTTTTAACAATGACTTTAAAACTCCCTATCTATTCATATATCTTAAATGGCTCACCAATAAACATAGTATCTATGAGTCTCTCCATCAAATTCAATACATGTTCCACTCAATTAACTTTTCATAATTTCATCATCCACATTAGTTATCTCTATTTTGATCTCATATCAATATAACGTTTTCTTCAATTTCATATTTTTTTCCATTTGCAATCTCACCTTCAACCTTAACTAAGATTATCAAGCTTCTGTTAAGTAAGTGAAACTTGCACTTTATTTTACATGAGTTGATGATTGTATGAATCTTGGACTAGGTTTGGGATTGTAAGAAGTATAAAAACTCAGTAGTGTTAAAATTGTAGGGATTTTAGTGTCATGCTATATTACAAGCTACGTGAAAGATTTTAGTATGATTTTTACGTAAAGCATGGAGCCTTTCTGTGATTTTATGTATTATTCATGAGAATGAATGGGAGTTATAAATTTTAGTACTTAAAATTGCCTATGTGTATTAATATATGCTTAATACTATTATGGAATGTTGGTTCCGGTGCTTTACACACTTTGAGGCTGCAGAAATTATAATTTCATCACACTTTAAAAATGAAAATAAAGTCTTCTTCTTGCAAGACTCCTAAAGAATCCTTCCTTTTGCATTATGGGTGAAGACTGAACCCCAAATTTTTGTTTGTATATAGACAAGAGGACTATACATAACTTTTGTGTCTAATGATCGTATTAATTGGTATCCCTTAGAGGACATATCTTTTTTCCTTCAAATTATGATGGGGATTACCACTGGATGTGGTACAAATTTGTGGCACTGTCAATGCTTAAAAAGGATTATTTTGAGTTTGTAAGCATAGTTTTTAAAATATGATATGTTTTTTCAGTTCTACAGGAACAATTGGTCCTTGAGACATTTGAGAGAAATAAGTTGAGATATTTACATGTACCAATGACCATGGGAGAGAGCTGATAAGATAAAATAGGGATTTCTCCTTAGAATGCATGAAGGCACTCCTGTAGACTGTGGGAATGGGGTATGCATTGTACACCTAGTCGTGGGAGTTATAATGGTAATGGTAAAGTTACAGGTAAGCATTGAGCATCAAAGAGGAATGTACAAAAACTAGTATAAGCTATAAAATGTCTACATAAACCATACTGACAGTCGTGAGAAAAGTAAAAAAACACTAGCCTACACATTGGAATAAGAAGATCTTAAAGGAAAAAAGTATGGAGGCTTCTATGAGTTGTCTAATGCATTGTAGGAAGTTCCACTAGGAGGTGCTATTTCATGTCAAAACAAAAAATCCATGATTAATCACACGGATCATATGGAACATCCATGATCCATATAGTGCTCATTGGATGATAAAGAGATTTATATGGCAAATTATGATGTAAAAAGCCATGGTAGGGGCTGTGGTGAATTTATGCAACCTATAAGCCATTGTGCTAACCTATGTTTTCTTGTTGCGTTTATGATAGAATTTATATGTCTATATATACCTAATGTAGGGTTTATTTGGTGGTTACACACTCATATACACATTTTGGGGTATATGTTATTGTACTTTGAATGTGTTTTCATACTTCATAATACTTACACAATCCATTCCATTATTATATTGTTCATTCTTCAGTTAGTTACTTGATTTTTGTAACTATTTTTACATGATTTATTCATTAAATCTGGTTATTAACACCATGAATATCAGTATCTAAAAAACACAGCTAGGATTATGAGAACCATGACAGATTAACAAAGTAGATTAAGTATATAGGTGAGTCTTTAACATGTAGATGCATGTACTGTTATTTTCTTTATTTTGATTTATTTCTTGCAGTGTGAAATGTTAAGGGCTCGCTTGTATTCTATTCTTCATCAAGAGAGAAGTAAAGATTAGGAAAATAATATAACAATAGAGGTTTAACGGTTTAATCTAATTAACTTGAGCCCGTGAGCGAATGATTAAATATAAGATAAGAAAACCAGGGTTAGTATAGAACACATTCTGAGATGAAAAGGCAATTAGATGAACATAACTTGTTAGATTTTACATTTATAGCACCCGAATAGATTATAGTACGAATCACCTATAGAGTTAAGATATCATGGGGAACACAGTCCTAGTGTCTCTCACTTATTGATCACAAGCGCACCAATTCTTTACTTTTTCTATTTGTTTCAAACGTTATAATTGAACCAAAACTTTATTTACTTTCTTCATGTTTTTTCTTAGAAAGAGTAACTACAACTAACGTAAAAGTGCTGGTAGACTTATTTTCTCCGTATTCCTTCTGAGATCGACCCCAACCATGGTTGAGTTCTATATTTGATAGCAACTATTTTATGCTTGTTAATTGAGGTGTAGTCTTGGGTGACATCAAAGTTATATGTCTTTGCTGGGAAATACGACTTTGAAGTAGCCTACTTAGTGTTTATTTCAATTATAGTTGTATTTCCTAATTTTACTTTTATTTGTTGTTTTTCTTTTATACATTTTACAAGTTAGTTTATTCTATCTACCCAAAGTTTATGTGAACCACTCATTCCACTTAACCCTAAAATTGAGTGAGTAGTAAGAAAAATGGACCAAATAGCATAATGAGCCAAATAAGCTTGATTAGCAGTTATAGCTAGGCTCAGATTGTAGCATAACACCAACTCATGATTGATGTTGAAGCCTAAGATAGGATGAAACCTAATTCTCAAGTTGTTGAATATGAGGATGATTGTGAAGAGGAGGGTAAATGTGCAACTGGGGCTATTATTCTTCCACCGCTAGAACCAGGTGCAAAGTTCTCTAGTACTAGAACTCTGATACACCTTTTGAACTTGAAAAGATTGTTTAAAGGAAATGTTGGAGAGGATCCAAATGTGAACTTGATGAACTTATCAGGAATCTGCATGTCTTATGAGATCCTAGGGGTGAGTCAAGGTCTAATTTTCCCGAGGATATTTCTATTATTACTTTTAGGAGAAATGACACTATGGTTGAATGAGCTTCTTAATGGTTCTATTACTAGGAGTTAAGATATCCCTTTCTTGAGAGATGTTTTCACCATAAAAATGCTAGATCTTAGAGATAAGATCAATGTTTTTAGGAAGATAACGGGTGAAGCATTACACGAGGCTTACATGAGATTCATTTCAGCCCCCAATAATAAACTTTAGGATGATAATCTTACAGAGGTGTTTTATAGATATCTAAACACAATGACCAAGACTATTGTTGACACTGTAATGTGAGGTTGATTAATGTCTTGAACCTACATTAATGTGGCTGACCAGTTAGAAAAGGTGACAAAGACAAACAAATTATGGCATACTAGAGATTCTTAAGATTCAAATGATGTCTAAGCTATTGGTATTTATTTGGAGAAAAAAAAAAAAAGGAAAGTGATATAAAGTTACCCCACTAAAGTACACATATTGATTTGATTAGCAAACATATACTGTCAAATATTAATTTTGTAGACTTAAAAGATAAATCCTCTTTACACGATGCTATTTCACTGATATTGATGAAGAGGCCAAGTTTGTGAATCAAACGAGAGGTTACTAAGGCACTTGTACAAGGTCAGAACTACTACTATGTTCAGGGTGATTATAGAAAAGGGGATTACCATAAGGATGCCTACCAAAAGGATGATTATTGAAAAGATGATAGAGTGTGGATTGTATGTGCCCTCAATGGACATGTATTGTGAGTCAGGAAGAACCTCTATGATAGAGGAAATGCTTGAATAATTGATGAAGTGTGCAAAGTCTTTTTATAAGGGAATTAAAGATACATGGTGATCTTGCTAATATGAGACAATTGGTAGATTATCACTCCACTGCCATATACTAGCTTCAGACACGGATGGGATAGATTTCAACAACTCCAAATCAAAAGAGAAAGTATGCTTTACCTAGTGATACAGTTCCTAACTATAAGAATTATGGTTATTGTTTAGCCATCACTAGTAGGAGAAGAAAGACTACAGTTGATCATCCTAAGCCAGTTGTGAATGTTGATGATGATGTAAATAAAGTTGATGATGTTCATCAAATTAAGTTAGATACTCTAGAGAAGTAGAATACAGATAAGAAGGATAAAGTTGACGAAGATGAGCTTTTTTTTGATGAAGGAAAGCTACAAAGAGGGGGAAGGAAAAGGTGGCGGGTCAAAGCCTTTCATAAATATGCCTAGAGCTTCTCCACCATTCCCATAATGCCTAAAGAAGAAGGTGGAAGATGGTAAATTCCATACTTTCTTATCTATACTGAGAAACTACCCGTGAACACCCCTTTGGTGAAATAATTAGAGTAGATGCCAGGTTATGCCATGTCCTTGAAGGACTTGATCACAAAGAAGAGGAAAGTTACTTTTGGGATGATGAAAATTTGTATCACTATAGTACGACAACTTTTATTCTCGTGTAAAAGAATACATCCTAGAGAATTCATGATTCCTTGCATTGTTGGAATGTTTAGTTTTGCAAATTCCCTATGTAACTTTAAAGATAGTATAAACTTGAAGCTTCTTTTTATATTTAAATAGTTAGGCTTAGGAGCCTCCATGTCGACTAATATGTAGTTGTTGATGGCGGATCACACTTTCAAGAAGCTTATGGGAATTTTGTATGATGTATTGGTGAAGGTTGAGACCTTCACATTTCTATCAAACTTTGTGATCCTTGATTGTAAAGTTGATTTTGAGGTTCCCATCATCCTTGGATGATCATTATTGAGAACTGAAAGAGCATTAATTGATGTGGAGAGAAAGGAGATAAAGTTTAGATTGAATAATAAAGAAGTTACATGTAATGTGGTTTAGTTAATAAAGAGACCTAGCAACGTGACAGTGGTGTTAGTGATTGACATGTTTGATGTGATTAATGAGATTGATATTTCTTTTATTGTGGAAAATCTTGTTGTGGAAACACTGACTGTTGTGATCATGAATAATGATGTTGCTTGTATTGATGAGTACAAATAGATAAAGCATGCACTGAATGGGTTGGGATCATATTACTATCTGCCAAAGAAGTTTGATCTTGTTTTGAAGAATAAAGTGACTCCTCCCACAAAGATATATATTGAGGATCTACACGTCTTAGAGTTAAAATCTCTACCGTCTCATCTAAAATATGTCTTTATTAGAGCTGATAATACATTACTGGTGAACATTGCAACAGACTTGATGGAGCTATAGACAATGCCTCTTGTTTCAGTCCTAAGAAATTTTAAGAGGGCCATTTCTTGTCTATATCAAATATTATTGGTATTCCACCTGACATTTGCACCCAAAAAATTTAGTTGGAACCAAACAAGATACCCTACATTGAGAATTAGTGAAGGATAAATCCACTAATACAAGAGGTGGTAAAAAGAAGAGATCACAAAGTGGCTTGATGCAGGTGGGGTTGATTGGATAAACGATACAATATTGGTGAGTCCAATCCAGTGTTTGCCAAAAAAGGTGGGATCACTATGGTACCAAATAAGAAGAATGAGCTAATCTAGATGATACTTATCACCAATTGGAGAGTTAACATGGACTACCAAAATATGAACATGTGGACTTAGAAAGATCATTTTCATTGATTATATGTTGGATAGGCTGGCAAGCAGGGGTTGGTACTGCTTTTTGGATGGATATTAACAGTTTTCCATAGTACTAGAGGATTAAAAGAAGATACATTTACTTGACCATATGGAACCTTTGCATTTTTGAGAATTACATTTGGACTTTGCAATATGCCGACAACTTTTAAGTTCTGTATGATGTCCATATTTAGTGACATGGTGGAGGAAATCATAGACATATTTTTGGATGACTTTTTTTGTTATAGGAAATTTGTTTGATGATTTCATGGTCCAATTGGCTGAAGTGATTGAGAATTATGATAAGGCTAACTTGGTGCTGAATAGGGAAAATGCCATTTCATGGTTAGAGAAGGTATAGTGCTTGGCCATAAGATTTCATCCAAGGATTAAGGTAGATCAGGAAAAGGTGGACATTATAGCAAGCTTTTCACCTCCTATTTTTGTGAAAGAAATTAGAAGCTTTTTGGGATATATTTTTTTTATAATTGACTCATCAAGGAATTATCAAATAATGCATATCCAATATGCAAGTTGTTATAGACATAGGTGATGTTTTACTTTGATGATGCTTACTTAAAAGCATTTGGATGTTTAAATAAGAAATTGGTAACAACCTTGATTATTGATGCTCTGTAGTGGACTATTCCCTTCAAGATTATGTGCTGATGTTAGTAGTTTCGTGCTAGGTGGAACCTTAGGCCAAAGGCATACATGTATTTTTATCTAATATATAACGATAGCAAAGTGCTGAATCTAGCCCAAAAGAATTAAATTGTCACAGAGCATGAATATTTAGCTTTGGTATTTGCCTTCAAGAAATTTATATCCTATTAGTTGAGACAAAGGTAATTATGCATGTACATCACTCTGCTTTGAAATACCTCATAGAAAAGGAGGCCAAGCTATGACTAATCCATTGGTTCCTATTTTTGCAAAAGTTTAATTTTGAGGTGATCAATAGAAATGGGGATAACAACCAAGTAGCTGGATATTTTATAGGTTGGAAAGTGAAAATAAAGAGGGTGATGATCCTGACATAAATACTAATTTTCTTGACGAGCAATTTTTGGCTACTTTGCATGACTCAATTCCATGGTTTCCAACTTTGTAACTTCCTTGAGGGTGAGATTATTCCTAAAGATTTGAACTTTTATCGAAAGATAAAGTTATTGCATTAGGCAAGGAATTATTTCTTAGATAAGAACTATCTTTTTAGGGTGTGTTCTGATAAAATATAAGGAGTCGTATTCCCAAGGAGAGATAATGAGTATTTTGGAAGCTTGCCACTCATCCCTTGTTGGAGGGTTACCATAGTGGGATTCGAAGTATATAAAAAGTTCAAAATATGGGTATCATTGGCCTACCATCTTTCAAGAAACACATGGTTTTGTGAAGGCCCGTGATAGATGTCAGCGACATTGGGGAATATAAAGAATGAGCTACCACTTATCCCAATTCTTGATATTGAGCTATTTGATGTTTAGGGGATTAATTTCATGGCTCCTTTTGTGAAATCACAAGGAATGAAATATATACTCATTGTTGTAGATTATTTTTACAAATAGTTGGAGGCAGTAGTTTTCCCACATAATGATGGAAACAGTGTGACCACATTCTTGAAGAGGACTATGTTTTTGCGGTTTGGCATCCCCAGAGCAATTATAAGTGATGGGGCCTCCCACTTATAAAATTGAATATTTTTTGTACTTTTTACTAAGTATGGTTTAAGGCACAACATGGAAACACCTTATTTGTTGGATTAAGGTTGGTTCACAAGAATTGTCCCTTCGTGTTTTGATTGATGATTAAACCAATAAGTCAAGATTCAATGTTAATGAAACTCTCACAAATCAAAGAATATGTTCATAGACATGTTTGTAAATCAAAGAAACAATCAGGGCTGAACCGACTCACTTTGGAGCATTCCGAGTAACCAAAGTGCAGCATTTGCAAAGAAACAGAAGGAAAGTAGTCGACTAATTTTGGGTTAAATAAGTCGACTAATCTGTGTAATTAGTTGACCAATCTGGATTCCAGTGAGCTACTGAAAAATGAACAAGTCAACCAAAATTGGATGTTAGTCGACCAAAAGAGTACAGGGAAAAGTTTAGCTACTAGAAGCTAAACTAGTCGACCAGTTGAAGAAGCTAGTCGACTAATTTACAAAGTAGTCGAATAAAATGGAAAACAAGTTGACTAATATGAATGGAACAAAAACCAGTCAAGTAATCTGCAAGTCAGAAGCATTAAATGCAGTTGGTGAAGCAGCATAACGGCTAGAAAACATTCACAAACGGCTATATCGACTTGTACAACTATAAATACACCTTGGAGGTGCTTGGACTGATGATGGAACACTAAGAGACATACACTAAAACGTTATACTTCATTCCAATCTCAAAATCAAGTGTTCATCACCAAAAAGAGAGAGTACAAAGTTCATATGCTTATTCTCGTAGTTTAAATCTTTGTACCATTGTTCTTATCATTGTATTTTGTTATTGTATGAAGTTCCCACTTACCTGGAAAGTGAATTAGAGTTCTCACTAAACTTGAAAATGATTGTAGGGGGTTTGGGGCAACTCCATTGTAAAGGGTAGTTCTTGAGCCTAAAATCAAGAAACGTTGTAAGAGTTCTCATTGAACTAGAAAGTGAATTGTGTTAGTAAAAGGCCTAAGTTGGTGAACTTAGGGAGTGGAGGTAGGAAATGATGAACCACTATAAATCCTTGTGTTTATTTATTTACAACTTTCTTCATAGCACCATAAATTTCGAAAAAAGTTTCGAACTTCCAACACACTATTCAACCCCCCTTCTAATGTGGTTGTGTACTCTAAAGTACTCCAACACTTTCTAATCCTTTATGTTCGAGGACAAATATGGTGTTTAGTGGTGGATGATATATTGACGCTGAAGTTTATTTTTTAGGTTTTTCATATAATTACCATTTTACCCTTCTTAAGAGTTGCCCCATATTGGTTTAGTTATGGGGTTGGTTTGAAATCAGAGCGAAAAATTATGAGCTTTGAGAATATTTTAGTTTATTAAAGCCTTTAAGTTAAAATTGTTGACTTTAGTTAATATTTGGAGTTTCAAGTCATTGGTCTAGGAGGAACTTCGTTTTAGTTTTAGGATTTTTATGTTGATTTTATCTCATTTGAAGAGATAAAGTTGAGTTGTAAGGCCAAATTTTGACTTTGATCCTAATTTGATGATCGAGCACTTATATTTAAATTTTGTCGATTCCATTAGATTCAGGAGGTCATTATTGGTTTAGGATAAGGTTTGAAACATTTGTTGAATATTTTGAGAGAAGTTTCATCTTTTTGATAAAAGTTTTCAAATTTAGTAATTTTAGAGTTTATCGGGTCAAGAAGATCTCAGATTCATATCTCTATGGTTCTATTGAGTTCGAAATATTGAACTTAGTAGGATAGAAAATATAGTTTGTCTGTATGAGATTCCAAATGAATCCCAAGGGTATAAGCTGAGACTAGTTTTTTATTTTTTTTTGTTGTCCTTTTCAATTCTTGTACAGCCCTATTTTTTTCATCATGGAAGAGGTGGGGTGCCATAAATGCAGGGAGGCATTTCCCTTGTTCACTGCATATGCGGTCAGTGCACCACGAACGCAAAGGGTAAACTTCCTTTGTTCATCGCAAGCACGGTTAGTTCATCGCAAACGCCAATACCATTTTATGGGATCAAAAATTTTCGCTCATTGAGAATGTGGTTAGGCACTGGGAAAGCGGTAAGGCACTGAGAACCCGATGTTTCATGTGTTCTAGTGCAACAGTGAAAAAAATCACTGTACAGGAGCTCTTTTCCCATTTTTGACCGAGAGAGCTCACGTGGGATGTTTTCAAGGATAGTTTTTAAGGCAAATTGAGTGGGTAAGTTTCTAAATCATAGTCTTCAATTACATATTCATTGTTTCTCGATTTTACCATCAAATATGTTGATTTTAAGGTATAAAATCTAGGGATTTTTTTTATAGAAAAACCTTGATATTATATTTTTGAATTTGAGGGTGAATTACTACCCATTTTTTGAAAAAAATATTCATATTGATGATCCTTGAAATATGATTATCAAGAAAAAATTCAGAAATTTCCTTGACCCTCGTTTTTTTATTTTTGGGAAGAGATTTCATATCTGATTTTAAAATATCAATATGGGTATTAATGTTTGTATTTTCTTATTCCTAGATTGTATGTGAGTAGATATTGTAGAATTAAGTCTCAATGCAAGGGAAAGACATCGTCTTGAGTGAATTTTCTTTGTTTAAGGCAAGCAGAGGCTTGAATTTATTACAATGCATCATCGGTTATTTGCTCTGTGTTATTACTTGTAATTTGGAGTAATGGGGATCATTTGGGGGTACCTGTGTTGGAGATATGATGTGCGTTAACCCAGATACTAGAGTTGAGCATGTGGGATCTAAAATAAAGGTAACAAAACTTGGATAGTATAAGCTTATTGATAGAGATATATGTGTGGCCATGAGGTGCCCAATTTTATTTACTTATCCTTGCTTACTTCCTTATTTGATTTCACACATTTGAATGGATTTGATTGAGTTTTATTTTATTCCTCTTTGTGGTGATGTCCCTGAGTGTCGTTATTGGTGTATCGAATCATATTGCCTTTTCATACGTGTGCATATAGTATATTATCTGTGCGCAAACATTTGGATATTGGTAAAAATACATGATTTTGAGGTATATAAGGTAGGAATAACGAACGAAAAAACACAAAGAGGAAATATTTATGAAATACTATGGCCGACGAGTGAATCTTGCATGGTAATATAATGATATGTAATGTTAAAGACCAGTACTGATTGGATTACTTCAGTGTGGTAGAGGTAATAATATGTGATGTGAAAGACCATGGCTAATGTAACATTCTAGTATGGTAAAGAGAAATACATATGATATGAGGTACCAGAGCTGTGTGTGATTGTCACTTTAGTACAATTACATACTAACGTGCATTACATCCCATGGTGTTTCATTGCATTACACGTATATTAACCGTTTATATGTTTGTCTCCATATTTTTTTAGCATATCTCTTCTGGAGTGCCCTTTCATTCGTCAATACATTATTGTGGTGCCTCACTTATTCTATTGTTTTGATGATATGGTGAGCCTAAAATGGTAGATCATGATAAGATTTTTAGGACTTGATTACATTCCAAGTAAAATGAGGTAAATTGTCTTTTATCAAATAACATTAGTCTTTAGTCTGGGTTGTACTCATTTATTTACCTTCGCCTATTCTTATTAGCATCCATCTCACTAGTTTATTTGTTGGTTAGGTCAGATGTACCCTTCTTACTGCGGCTGGGCTTGCAGAATCTTCTTTCTGCAACTAGGCTTACAAAATTAGAACTAATGAGGGTCAATGGACTCCACCTATAAGGTCATACAACAATGAATGGGGTTCATCTTATAAGTTGTGAAATGGAATCATGAGAAAGGATGTATCCTAATGGGCGAAGGATGATATGTTATGTTGCTATGAATTGGGTATTTCAATTGGTTATTACACATTATTCGAGTTGATTGGTAGTGCCTTACCATTACTTTCTTATTATGGACATGATTTCAATTATAGTTGATTATGTTGGTTTCTGTATTTTCTTACTAGTTGGTTTATTTGAGGTGTTATTTACTATCATCACCCCTATGCCTTGTATTTATTATTTACTATTCATTGTAAATTACTAGATATAATTTGAATTATACTTCGACATATGGAGGAATGTGGTCGACATGATTTGGGGTAGTTGGTGACTCACCACTGCTTTATTTTAGTGCCAGGATAGGGATTCTTGCTGGGTACCTATTGTTTAATTGGTACTTACTCCTTTGCTTTCTATACTTGTGTAGGTAAAGAGTCCGACACAACTTGATCATTTCCCTTCAGATCAGGTCTAAGTCTCGAGTTCTTGAGAGCTGGGTAGCTATTTGTCATTCGACAAATGACCAAAATCTCTATATTTGTATTAGATCCTATTTGCAGATTCTTGATATTTGAGAACTTTGTATTTATTTCAGCTTTGTATTCTTATACCTAGAGGCTTTTACATAGTGACACCGATTTTTCGGGGGTTTTGTAATATGATTTTGATATTGTACCTTATTTTTCTCACTGATTAATTAGTTTTTGAAGTTACCTTTATTGAATTGTACAAGATTACCTCTCTAGGTGGTTAAACATATGCTATCATGACTTAGGATTTTGGGTCATGACAAGTTGATATCAAAGTACTAGGTTCGTGTGTCTCACATAGGTACAACTTATTGTTTAGTAGAGTTTTGAAAATTGGTGCAAAGATGTATATCACCTATCTTTGATAGGATACAAATCTTTTAGGAATTGATATCTTCATCCATTCACTCGTATCTTGTGTTTTGTACGTTTAAGTATTAATATGAGGATAGTTTTGATGGAGGATAGCGAGGACTAGATGATTAACTAGATGAGAGGCTGACCTTGCACCTATTGAGCAACACCAATTACCCTGTCACACTAGCCATAATTCTCCACGAATCAAGATGCAATCAACCTTAATCCAACAGTTTATGATAAACGTAAATAATAGTTACAGAGCATAGGGTGATAACAATAACTAACTCCTCGACATAAACTAATTGTAAAATCATATAATCTGAGTTATTCCATATAACCAAATCTACACCCCTATAATACATCACCAATCAAGTGAAACCAATCTAAATTATGTTGAATGTAGCATCTCAACCTTACCATTATTTTGATCTTATCTAGATCCAACTATTCATTTCTATTCATTATCGATAAAGCCATTTTTATTATTTCTCATCACTTTAAAGAGGTCTTTTCATTTCAATCTCAAGAAAGTATAATTCACTTTCCCACATAGGGACTACAAGTAGTCCTATAACCTCATCATAAAAGACTATCTTGGTCTCATAATATCATCCAAACAATAGAATAAATGGGGCAATCAATAATATATCAAATGGGTTAAAAAGTAATCCATATTAGACATGCTCATGAAATATAAAATCAATCATGTAAGAAAGTAAATGTGTGTTCAATGCAATGCCATGCAATGTGATGCATGTCTGTCTTACGTGCCTTAGTCGATATTTTTGCTTTGGTATCATATATCAATGTCACGATCATACTGGGAATCACACAATGGTCCAAATCATATTTAAATATTATGACTATGTTAGGAATCACACATCCGCTAATGGTCTTTTTATATCACAATCAATACATGGAAATATTGAGAATCACACATCATCCAATTGCCTTTCATTTGATATTCCTTTTTGTCTTTCTTCTTTCACTATATCATGACAATACCAAAAATCTTACCTTGTTCCTTGCCTTTCCAATCATGTCAGAATGTGCCTCATAAACCATTCTATGTCAATGATCAATATGCATGCGTGAAAGAGAATATCGTATGAAAATCATGGAAAAGGAGACAATATTACACAATAAACAACAAGTCCACTCATGGTCATACAACAAAGAGAAAAACATATCAATTTCAACTAGGGCACTCAAGGGAACGAAATCAAGGAAGGAGGCAAGAAAAGATCTTAATCCAATGAGAAATCAATCACTCCA
>JBDJHY010337111.1:0-18905 GCA_039654485.1 Withania somnifera | reverse complement strand
CCCATGATCACAATATTAGAAGCCTTGGACTTGGCTCTGTTGGGTATAGTATATAACTAGCAGCACCCACCATCTTGATGATCTCTCCTCGAACCCCTTTTATGCCCCTATAGTCCCCACCACATCCACCGCGAGCCACTTTCTTACCATCTCTAACTGGTGATGGTGCTTCCTGAGAAGGCCTTGTAGTTTGTATTGCTGGATATGGCCCGATACGACGTACACTCTCTAGCGAAGTTTCTATATCACCACACTCATAACAACCCTTGGCTATGCCCTGACTAGAACTACTAGCTGAACCACCTTGGCCTCCACAGCCTTGAGACTCGGTAAATTTGCTTCTAGTGGGTTTTCTACTCTGAACCCAATCATATAACTATAAGAAAGACTAAACTAACCTAGATTACCCCTTTCAAAACTTCTGTTGCTAATGCTGAGGTATATACCTGTCATACCATCTCCTAAAAGGTTATGAACCACAATGTCGTCCTTGCAGTGTTGTCTCTTATATCCTCCCCCTTAGGCTGGATGATAGAGTCTCTTTATGGTATGAATATTATTAACTACTTCCAACAACTAACTACTATGAGAAATGAACAACTCAACCTCTATTTGTAACTCTGAACTTAACCCAGTTGTATAGCGGCCAACCTGCTCATCTAATATCTCAAAAGTTGAGTGAAATGGGCCTCATATTTAGTAACTGTAATCGACCCATGTGGCAACCAAAAAACTGAGCCATGTGCTCCTGTCGAACACCCCGAGGAACATACTTAGCCATAAGGCATCTATAAGCTGGCTCCATGTCATAAGCGATGACCCTTCTGGTATGCTCTCTATATATACTCTCCACCAAGCGTTAGCCAACCCCTCTACATGATACCTAATAAAGTCAATTCCATGTGTATCCCTCAATCCCTAAGTTTGTAAGCTCTTCGAATGCTCTGCTATAAACTAATAGGGATTCTTCATGGAGTCACCAAAAAATCTCAGAGGACCCATACGAATAAAGTTATTATACATCTTATGGTCCTTGGGAGTCATAATAGGGGCTATAAGCTGAATCTAAACTAGTGGTACCTCTGGAATAGGATATAGGGGAGGAACTGTGCTGCTATTGATGTCGATTGAACATATAGAGTTGGGGCACCCTGTGTTGATCGTTGGGCTGAAGTCTAGACCCCATTAGTGGGTACCCTACCAAACATGGTACACATATGCTTCCATATCTCTCTAAGTGCCTCATCATAAGATAGTGGCATCTCTGGTAGAGGTAGATCTATAGGTGAAGGATAAAGTCACTCAACTCTAGATTGGACTTATCCACGGGCTCTGGCTATACCCCTACTCCAAATTGGAGCCTTCTGCATAGGTAAGGGAACATTATCTCCATCAATAGTAGCACGCGTGCAGACCATATGCAAGGAGTGAATTCCAAGATAAATCTCTGGAAACTAATAGAGAATCCTTCATGAAAAGAACCAAAAGAGAGTCATATTTTCCTAAGATAACCTTGTAGCCTCCCAAAGATAGGATATGGACGTCTACATACCAATCTTTTGGACTCTACTAGATACCTTCTCCTATAACCAAGGACACCGATGAACCTAAAGTTCGTATACCACTCTATCATGACCCAAAAATTGAGTTGTGATGCTGTATGCATCCAACATGTAAATAATCATAAACTCCAACTTAGAGAGATCATGGATAGGCCTGTTTCCAACACTAACATAAGAAGAGGAAAAAAGATGAAGATAAGATATGGTAGAAGACAGAAGAAATGAGAGTAGTAGTAATAAACATTGAAAAACAAACCCCCAAAACCTGGTATCATGGCTGTAAAATGACTATACATATATACAAAAAAAGGATACAACCCACTATAGGGAAAAACTACAAAACTACAATCCAGAAACAAACTTGGACAGTTCTATATTAAACAAAGAACTATCTATCTGAGCTACGAGTGCTCACCGTATATCTGAAACAAATCATGTCTATCCCACAAGATCATGTCCTTTCTGCTTACTCATACCTCAATCTCCATCACAAAAAAGATATAGAAGTCCAATACGAGTACCCAAAACAACAGGTACCAGTAGGCCTCATAGGTCAACTGGGAAAAGTCAAGTATAAATAATGTAATGTGCAATTAAGAACAAGTAAGGAAATAGCACACAAGTGAATCCAAGTGATAGAAAAGTTTATAGTTAGTGTGACGCATACTTGGAGATTATACGTAACTACCACGATGTAGGAGTATAACAGAATATAGGACAAATAACATAGTAATCCATCCACTAGTATGGAAAAGAAGCAACCAGAAACCTCAGGAAAGTAGTGAACATGCCTAGCTGGCAAACAATATCATAGAAAATAAGTAATCCAGGGATACTTCCTCTCCTAGCCTAAAGACTACAAAAAAAGTGTGATGGATACAATGCAAAGGGGTGTTTAAAAGTAAATAAGTGCTGGTACGCTCCTTATCTAGGATACTCCCAAACTAAGAAGGACCCACTAGACTTGAAATGTATATCTACTTCATCGTATACCCCTCCCTATGATATGCACCATGCCCAACAAGTCAATTCAGGCTGGTAGGGTCTGTGGAGGGACTCGAAGCCACATGAAAAACTCTCTTAAAGATGAAAGGATTCAAACCAGTGTGCAAAACCTCATAAAAATCCAACTAGGATATAGTCATCAGCGCAAAAATGCCAAAACTCAAGCTCGGCCCGTATATCATATATTCGTTAAAAATTCAAGTCTAGCCATGTAGGCATAACAAAAATGCTATAAAAAACAAATGGTGATAGTCTATAAAGTAGAGTCAAACCTAGTAAGAAAATAGTTTCATACTACTCAGAGTCAAGAAACCCAACCGAATTTCCACAGATAAAAAAATGCATGCATGGTGGCCAAACATAATAAATTATTGTCTAGATTGACTCTAAAGGCACCAAAAAAGATCTAGGGAATATCTACTAAGCAATAACTACTATTCTTTCCCTTTCACACACACTATGTTCCAGATTTAGTGTCAAAATACAGGTGGGGATACATAGCCCCTGGGTAAGTAACCAAGATACTAGCCAGCTAAACAGGTCATAGGCCAAAATAATAAACATAAGGATCCCCACCTAGACAAACCCTACGCCTGGCTAGCTCATTGTAGTAAATATATAATGCTAATACCTAATCTAAAGAAAGTAGACCATAGTAGAACTAGCATTGGAGAAAACCTAGAGAATCTGTTGGAAGAAGCTGATAGTCACAAACTATCTTGGTACTTCACGAGACTAACAAAAACACATCCTACGAGGCAAGAGGAGTAAAACAATACTTTGCTATATAAATAAAACGATCAAAATCCAAATTAAAAAGGGTCCATAAGCCCTCTAGCTTAGAAAAAAATATTTATACCAATGCATAGAGTACATCTCATGGAACATATTGTACAAAACTAGGCTCAAAACAATGGAAGAAAATGAAGAAATATGTCGAGAAATTTTATGTAATATACAAAAACTTTACAACTAAAGAAAACCAAGAAATTACCTAGTAGAAATAATCATAAAACCACAGAAACACAATTCCAAGGATCAAAACAATCGATAAAACCTTCTAATACACTGGTTTAGGCTCAAGGTTGGAGATAATTTGGGGAAATTTGCAAGAATTTCTAATCAAAATGAAGTTTATAGGGCTTCCAAGTGGTGCTCCACAAACGTAGTGCCCTTCCACGAACATAGAGGGTTGTTCTAACTAAGTATTTTTGAATGCAGCCACTATCCCACAAACACGGAGAAGGCTAGGTCCACCGATATAGAATTATTTAAAAATGGATACAAAATGGAAACCGAGTCCGATTTTGATAAACTATATATGCAATATTTATGTAATAGATTTTCCGTACTCAAAGGAGCTGATGAATTTAAAATACAAGGTATTTTAAGATGATAAAAGACCTAATTAACAACTATTTAAAGGGAAACAAGTTATAAAAATGTTATGCAACTGAACTACCGGTCCCACCAAGTCACAATTAACTTGGGAAAGCTACAAGAATGCTCTAAACATAGAGGAAACTGCAAAAATATGAAAATTACCTCAAGGGTCATTACACAATAACTATATTTCCCCTTAATTTTGCAATTGTTTCCAATGAGAGCATGAAACTTATTTTTGAAGAACTTGCAACAGCATGTTGTTAAAGACTATCTAGGATATCCTAATATCTAATAGGCCTAAGGGTATAACGAAGAGTATGGAAGTAGATACAAATTGGAGTCCTCCACTTGCCTACCACTTCATATGTTTATGACATCTAAAGGCAAACATTAAGCAGGTATTTAAAAATCCTGATGTTAAAATACTTCTCTAGAGTGCTGCAAGTTCACACCGGGAAAAGAAGTTATGATTATACATAAAAAATGAAAGAAATATTCCTACTTGCTTATAGGCTATTAATGGTACTTGATCCACAATGGTGGACAGTACATAAGGATGTCGGTAGGTGGTGGGGAATGCTAATTCTAACAAAGAATTGCTAGGAATCATTCAATGGGTTGATGAAAAAATCCAGAGGTATCCTAGTCATTTCCAGTGTACGATTGATTTACATGCAGGTTGTCCAGAGATTTGTGTCAAGGTCGTACCTTGCTAGGAATCTATTGTCGAATAGAGATATATAAATGTTGAGCACCTTCAAGACATTTGAGTCTTATTTCTTAAAGGTCTCTCCTCACAGTCTCATAAACTTTTAGTAACAAAGAGAGCAGTTAAACGAGATAAAAACATGTATGCTCCATGAATGGGAAGGAAATGTGTATATTGTAAGCTTGACTGATAGTTCATTTACATAGGGTAAGTTTCATGAAAAGAAGTTGCCATGTTTTCATGCCATCATGTCATGTTCACATATCGATAGGTCTACAAAAGATTTTATTTCAGAGCATTACTGTGTGCAGAACTATCGAGAAAACCTCTTCGGTCAACATTATCCTTTTTGTCCTCATGATGCTTGGCCTAAAGCATCCTTTGATTTGGTATTTAGTGAAATTTATATCCATAAAATAGGGTCTACGGGAGTGACTCGTCTACCCAACATAATGGATTTTCTCAAAAGTACGCTTTCTCTCAAGTTTTTAGTGTGCCAAAATAGAACATGACAAGCGCAACTGCCCTCAGCGAGACCTAAATACACGTTAATAACATTTATAAATTGTATAATGAAAAAGTTTCAATATATTAAATGTAATTTAAATACGTAAATTAAATGTTTATTAAGATTTGATTAAAAATTATATCACCAAATTAGTTATTTTAAGTATGTTTACTTGTTAGTCAATAAAAGTTTTTCAATGATGTTATTTATTTCAAGAGTTTAAAGTCACTAAAACATTAATAATAATCATCAAAGTCTTCCGGGAGTATTTGGAATAACATCTATGTCAACTTTATTGTTATTATTTGAATCAATGTTTTTGTTGTGTTCTTTTGTTGGATCTATTAATAAACTTAACTAATTAATACAACTATATGGTACACTGTAATCTAATGCCCTGGGTAAAAAAGAAATTTTTCGATCCAATTTTTGAAAATTGAAAAAGTTTGATAATATGTATCTTTTTGTAGAGTTTCATCTGCTAATATCTTCCATACTTGTTCCTCGTCCGCTCATTGTCAATAAAAGTTTTACAATGATGTTATTTATTTTAAGAGTTTAAAGTCACTAAAACATTAATAATAACCATCAAAGTCTTCCGGGAGTATCTGGAATAACATATATGTCAACTTTATTGCTATTATCTGAATCAATGTTTTTGTCATGTTCTTTTGTAGGATCTATTAATACACTTAACTAATTAATACAACAATATGGTACGCCGTAATTTAATGCCTTGGGTAAAAAAGAAATTTTCCAATCCATTTTTTGAAAATTGAAAAAGTTTGATAATTTGTATCTTTTTGTAGAGTTTCATCTGCTAATATCTTCCATACTTGTTCCTCGTCCATTCATTTATAGTTAATACTACCTAATGTATGGTAAGTCTACAAAGAGATTTTTGTTTAATATATTTTCTTAGTCAGGTGCTGAATAACCGGTTCTTTATCCCTTTGTACAAATGTTTTAAAAGTAGCTGCTTTGTATGGTAAGTCTTTAAAGAGTTTTCCGTTTAATATATTTTCTTAGTCAGATTTTAAATAACCGGTTCTTTATCCCTTCGTACAAATGTTTTAAAAGTAGCTTCTTTGTTTTGAATTTGTGTGCTTCTCCCTCCATGATGTGTCCAACAATAAAAATATGACAATGAATATCAATAGGTCTATCAAAAAATGGACAAAGCAGACCATACCATTTTTAAGGTTGTTAAGTATGTGTAACATCAAAAATTTTATTATGCTTCTTTGATGTTCCCTCGCCTTTTGGACGAAATTGAAACTAATTTTTTAATCTGTTGTCTTTATTCATTGTGAAGAAATATATTGGCCTAACTAGCTTGTAGTTCATTCCATCCTGGCTAGTCTAATAAATAGCACAAAATAAAATGTAACTCATGATTTATGGGTGTGATCTACAAGCATATGACTAGTCAAAGTGTCAATAAATGTTAGCCATTCATTGACCGGTCATTTTGAGTTTTCATGTCATTTGATAAACCATAACTCGTGATTTTTAAAAGGCTAGTAAATGCCGATTTTTAATTGAACGGTCATTCCGAGTTGTCATGACCTTTAATAAAGCATAACTTATGATTTTTAACATGTCGATAAATGTCAGCCTTTGACCGATTATTCTGAGTTGTCATTCCACAACTCATAATTTTTAATGTGTTAGTAAATATCAGCCTTTTTGTAATGGTTATTCAGAATTGACATGTTATTTAATAAAGCATAACTCAAAACTTTTAACATGTCAATATCGACCTTTTTAGTGAGCGGTCATTCATGATTTACTAATTTTAAATAAATTTACTTCACAAAAAATTATATAAATAATAGAATTTATATAAAAATGTAACTTGTTCTAAAAATATAAATTAAATTTCAACTAAAATGTACAATACAAATAGTTTGATTATTACAATAAAGTCTATGGTGAAAATAAACTTGACTTGCATAAATCATTTTTATGCCTAACAATTACTTACTCACTAGTGCCCCTACCCCTATCATGTTCATATTTTCTCCACTTCTAAGGAGGGCTACATGACAAATCAGGAGGTGAATAAGGTCCTTCACTAGGGTCAATCTGGCAGTAAGAAAAAATATCAATTCAATAATTAATTACACAAACAATCTAAAAGTATAAAATCAAGAATAAAAAAAACTAAAATTACCTCAGTGTTTAGCGTAGAATTACCACCTATGTCGCAGTCAGATGCAGTCAAAGACTCCTACATCGCAGATGGTGCATCCAATTGATAAAAATAAAACAATAACTATTAATTAAAATAAGTATTAAGATTAACAACTACAAATTAAGTCGATTAAGACTTTAATGACTACGTACCTCCACATCAAAATCAAGACATCCAACTGCCATAGGATGTCCATGTGAGGCGATGTCAACATCGAGAAACTCACTAATTTACTGATTCATATCAATATCTGGATTTATGGGTGGCTCATTGAAAAAGGTAGATGTTAAAAGGAGGAACCCATATGCATTGTCTCCCATATCAGGATGGACCCCACCCTTAGTCCCATCATACTATCTTTGGAAAGTAGGTTTTCATGATATGATAAAGAATCAACTTATTTAAATGCTCCTGATATTTTACATTTCCGTATTTCTGTATTTGGAAAACAAGGAGGAAGTATGCCACATCAAACCTTTAAAAGATACGAATTACCCTCAGAATGACCATCATTCTAGGGATGAAATAATGTAATGTATAAACAATAAAATTTTGGATTATACCAATAAAAATTACTTCTTTTAAAGTTGAATAAAAAAATGTTATTCAAAATAAAAACCAAAAAAGACAAAACAATACAGAAGAAACACGGAAGCCCCACCCTTGGTTGAAATATGTTTTACCTGTGCAACTAGTGGAAGATGATCAACAACCTCTTCAATGGGATGATCCCCTTCCTCTGCCGAAGCATGATGGACTTGCGTAATATCTAGCTCAATGAAAAACTCTTACACGGGTTGGGCCCCACCCTCGACCGGAGTACGGTGATGCTTATGTCTATATCCATGTTCTCATCCAGCTCTACCACAGCCAACACCAGCACCTGCTCCATGACCACAACCCTTATGTCCATATTCTCTGCCATCTGGGGACTGCTTATATAGTATTGGATGTACCGTTAGGCCATGAAGAATCTCCTACTTAATGGCATGTGCTAGAGTCTTCCTAGTTAATAACAAAAACTTTTGTGCTAGATGCTAGACAAGATCATTCACCTACACAACTACTGTTATGCCATACATTTCATGAAGGCCTTATTGCATCGTGCGTACAAACTAGCCACAGGAAGGTAACACTAATCTGAAGAGTTATGGTCACTAATAAACAGCCGTCCATAATGTTGGTACCAAAAACCATATTGCTCAACACCGACTCCCTCTAACGGATGAATCAATTAGTGATTTCAGAGAGCCCACAAAGTCATCGAATGCTTATATAAATTAATAAATACCTAATCGACCCTACTCTGAATATTCCATTTGTGGTGGTTTGTGTGCCACTCCATATGGTCCAATTGGTGAGGTGGAAGCCCGAACTGCCTTGTCACACAATCTGGTGCATGACATTCAATCACATTCATAAACATCATAGGCACCATTAACCTCCACATGTCACAGTTCTTGGTGCATTATCTTGTCAACATATCAAGGATGGAATTTCATAGCATCCATACTAACTATGTCAGAGTCAACATTAGTGTCAAAAATTATATTGGAAATATAACCAATTATAAAGACTAAAATAATGTAATTAAGTATATATACTTGGTCAACCTATTTGTACCGAACCCCATTCTATATGAAACGAATTAAGGAAATGAAAAGGAGAGTAATGCTTCTGGAGAAGCAAGTTGTAATGGCCCCGGGACCATTCTCGTTATTTCTGCAACTTCTTTATGTTTGGAGCATCTTGGTAGCTGCCCCAGGATATTTGTGACTTGTTGGGGCTGTTAGTTAGGCTCCCTAGCTATTTTATAGCTTTTTCTTTTATATATATAGCTTTTTGGAGTCTTTCTCAGCTTATATGATCTCTGACCTCTATTTTGTTGGCTCCTTTGAGTATTGAATATCAACTACATAAATATTTTACATATGAATTGTCAAAGTCAGACGTTGTTTTATTTCCATGTAATTTTTGAAACTTTTTGAAAAAACTATCAGAATCAGCCATTGTGACCAATTTATCGACCACCATGGAAAAATATTAGTGGAAAGATAAATCATTTAGAGGACTTACTGGTCATCTAGGGATGATAATCAACCACTTTGACCCAATAAAGCAACAAGTAGTGGCCTTATATATATATGTGTGTGTGTGTGTGTCTTCACCTTGAAATTTCTTCTATTTTCCATAATTTCCTCCATTAATATTGATATTTGGAGCTAAATAGAGCTCATTTGAAGGTCCTTATTAAATATTTATTCCATAGAAACACGTTCTGGTGGTTCACAATTATTTCTATCGATTAATTTCTCGTTTTCTCTATAGTTCGAAAGTTTTCTAATTATATAAACTCTCTTGGCTTATTCTTCATTATTATACATTAGTTTGAGTCTAATTTTTACCATATAATATATATGAGACGTGATTTACATATTGGTATAAATATTTCATTGTTTTTGAGTTATGAGTATTTACGGACCCAGTTTAGTTTCGAATTCAACACTTCTATTTATATAGAAATATGAGTCATTTTTACTCTTCTTGACATATGAGTTATTTTTTTCTAGCATCATGTGAATTCTGAGCTTGTTCATTCTTTTCAAATAATTTAATGTGCTTCTTGAGTTACTATTAAAATCCAAGTAGGATACATCTTACATCCTTCAGTCGGGGTAAATAGTATTATATATTCTTGATAAATGGCCATCTCGAGGTTGGATTATTGTTTTGGTGCTTGGTTATTGTTGATTCTTTGGCTTATGACTGTTCTTGTTGGACCTGTCATTTATTATAATCGTAGGGGCTACAAGGCATACTTGCGTGTTTCACATTGTTTTTGGAATAAAGTGATGTTGGGGAGGGGTTTATACTAGTGGTTAGATCTTAGTAGCTATACTCTAGATCTTATATGGTGGCTTTAGAGCCGATTTAAATTGCTAATTTCTTCTGTATTGCGGGCATACATTAATGTTTCAAACGGTAACTGAGTTTATGTTAAAGTGATATATGGAAAGATATTTCTTATCTATTATACTTACACCTTCCACGACTGAGCTCCTAATTAATATGGAGCTATTTTCTTAGACCATTGATTATATTTTTTCACACAATTATTATGATTCCTGGATTTGACAACATGGCAATAGTTTGTTTTCACTGCATTTTTTTTATTTTCCTACATGAATGGCCTTGAGTTTTCCACTGAGATATGTATACAAGCTAATCCCGAGCTTTAGAAGTTTCCCCTGATAAATACTTTACTATTTGGACTTTTATGAGGATTTTGTACGTGGGATCGAATACCTCCATGAACCCTTTGACATTAGGTGGCTATGCCTAAGGTACTATCACTAGATAAGTGTTGTAGCCTAGGGGAGGGGTGTACAGGAATAGGTGTGGTACACGGTAACGCCTTTTATGGGTCTTTCCTACCCTTGTTACATACCAGGGAGGGAGCTTATGGGCACTATTTACTTTTCAAAACCCCTTTGCATTGTATTCTTCACGCTTATTTGTACTCTTTGGTCTTACTAGGGGAGTCCAAATGGGTTACTTATATGTTGATGTGTTTTGCTTCTAGATAGGTTTGTTGTGATTACTTTTCTTTTCTCACTTTACTTGTAAGGTGACCATTTCATTAGTTGCATGGTATTCTTTTTGTTGTTTTTCTTGTAGTGGTTACTTTAGAGCTCCAGGTACGTGTCGAGTTATTAGTGACTTGATTGTGCCTTAGTTCTACTTGTGTGATATTTCCCTAATTATTATGATCACTCTTTACCTTGTTTATGCTTACTGTTTCTTAGTTGGCCTGTGGTTCCTACTAGGTACCTTTTTTCTGTTCTCATGCTACACTTCTTCATTATTTTGTGATGCAGGTCCTAGTATGAGTCAGTATAGAGGACATGATTGTAAAAGATAGTTTAGTTCTATTTCAGGAGACATTATGAGCAGTTGGCGTACATGCTGGATACCTTTCCTTCTATCATCAGAGTTGTCCTAGTTAGATTCTGGATAGCTATTATTATAGTTGTTTCCCCGTTGTGGGTTGTATTTTATACTATTTTCTATGTAGATGCTCAACAACACCGACACCAAATTCTTAGGGAGTGACTTCGTATTATGTATTTTTTTCCTCTTCTTGATCATTTCTTCTTCTCCTTTTTTTCTTTTTGCATTTGATATTGGACCATCGCTACTTGTTCAAGGCCAAGGTTAGGATCTTATATAGGTGGGATGTAGAAGTCATTACAACTCAGAGCTCTAGGTTCACTAGAGTCTCGGTCTAAAAGAGAAAGTATCTAGTAGAATCCCGCGGATCAGTACATAGAGGTTCATATCCTATATTTGGGAGGATACAAGGCACTGTTTAGGAAAGACTCTCACTTCTTGACTCCTTATTTGTGTCATTTTTTCATCTGGGTTTCTTTTCATTTCATTCAACTACTCTTTTCAGATGACTAGGAAGAGGCCCTCAATGGGTATTAGCAAGGTTCCTGTACTCATTCCTAGATTTTTGGAGGCTTGATCGAGCATTAGAGGACCACACAATCAACCATAGGGCTTGAGATTCACTCAGTCTCTAGAAGGAGCTGCTATTACACCAGCCCTTCAGGGCATCAGTGTTCAGATGGGTTACCAGTGGGTACCTCGAGGGAAGCATCAAATGAGGATGAATTTGTTGGATTTCCCCAAGGGTATTCATCTTTCTAGGACTATATAACAATGCTCAATTAGGAAGTCAACCATTTTCGTGCTTAATTACATGAGGTATTATAAGGTTTGGGTTTCTTCATTAGGCAAAAAAGTAGTTAGTAGCAGTAGGACACACCCTTAGGTATATTTTTATACAGTTAACGATACTGGACAGTGGCTGTCGCGACACCTATAGGATTAGTAGTCGAAGAGCCCGTCAGAGGGAGAGGGTTTGTGGTACTCCATCTAGGGGAAATAAGAGGAAAAACATCAAGAGTTGATCTATTTGTGGTGATTTCTAGCATGAGGCCGTGGATTGTCCCTCCACCCAGGCCTTATTGTCGCAACAACTTTGTAATGATCCTTATAGTCATTCCTATGTGTGTCATGTTTTCTTGCATTCTAGAGCATTCAATAGCTTACCTAGGTCAATTATGACCTACTTGGATCATTTGTTCGATTTCCTAGAAATTCGATTGATAATTATTTAAGAATCCCTGATTTAAAGCCTACACTTAGGTACTCGTTGACTCTAGTCAACATTCTTTCAATACGAGCTCAAAATCAAATTCCAAAAGTTCCATGAGTTTTAAAACATAGATTTTGGTCTAGGTGGACCCTTTTTCGGGGTCCAAGAGCATTCGCTATGAGTTTAACTTTCTTTGTAAGTTCTTTCAGTTGGCTGGAAGTTGCATGTTTGACTTTGGTCAACACTCAATGATAGGAGTGTGATATCGTGAATCTGACTATGCCATCAGCTTTGAAATGCTTACTTTGGGTTAGGAGGATTATTGGTTTTCTTCCCGAGGCATCCAATGTGATTTTGAGGTGTTGGGTGGACTTTTGGTATTTTAGGCCTGGGTGTTAACTTGGTCAATATTTCTTTAAAATAACCTTGGAACTGGATTTTAACTACTTGCCTGAGTCCGTAATGTCATTTTAGGTGTGCGTTCATAACTTATTTTTATTTATTGCAATCTAAACCAATTTTGAGTGGTGTTCGAAGCCTTGGCAATTGTTGGTTTCAATTTGTTACTACTATATTATGCTGCATTGAGTAAAGTTTTACATTATATTTCTCTTTTTTTTTCAAGTGTTTTCATGCCTAATTCCTTCACGGATTGTTTTTATGTTTTGAGCACGAGTTCCTAGTGATACCGGGAACTCCATGGAGAAGTTCATTTTTGAGTCTGGTTAGCAGGTCTTGAGGGCCCGCTTAAGCCCGATTTTTAGCCCACTCTAGAATTTAAAAGTATTAATATCGTTGGACTCGTCTTGATATATGGATTCATATTTTATGAGTCTTTGAAGCATTCGAGGTCATTTTCTATCAGTCAAGTTGATCATTGTGAGTTGTAATACGCTATTAGGCGGATGTTAGGTAGGCTTTGTGGGGCTTACTCTGCGTATATAACTTGTAAGTGCCTAAATATCATCCATGTGTTGGAAATTCTAGGTTTATATCATGACTTTAGACCACTTCTTCGATTCTACTCTGTCCCTTTCTCTATGTTAGTGGCTGGTGTAATACGATGCCTTGACCTAGTATTGGCCTTGTTTTAGCCATAGGGTTACTCTGGAAGTAGTAAAACATTGCATGGGTCTAAATATGGGATTTTCCCTTTGATTTGGTCCATTGTCTTTTTCTAGTATTTGTAGCTTAGTTGGGCATGTGTAGGGCATAGGATAGATGAAGATATTACCTGTGTTTCTCATTCGCATTGCATGAGACCCGTTAGGCTTAGATTTTGAGAGTGTATTTGGGGTTGGGGGTCTGTTATCACTTCTTTCTAACACTAATTAGCCTTGGAGTATGGTTTTAAGATAATAAGGTTAAAAAGGATTAAATCGAAATAAAAAAGGAATTTCTAATAATTAATAATAATATGAATGACTCTTCTACTTTTATTAGACCAGACCATTCTGGGCAACTAGTACTACCTTTACACTTTTTTTAGCCTAGGTATCACAAACTAGAGATGGGTACTATCATTTACTAATTATATTGGAAATTGAGTTTGAATCCACTTGGCAATGAGTACAGTTACTGGCACTTAAGTCCAACTTCACTTGGTAGTGAGTACATCCTTTCTACACTTATCACTAATGTCGATTTAGGTCTTTGTATCCCCCTAGGAGATTGTGGCATGGGGTGCCTTGATTCACCTAGATCATGGCACAGTGACATTGTTATAATGAGTCATCAGATGCCAAGATGGGAGTCTTCCTGAAGCTCCTTGAAAACAAGATGTAAGGATACTGTGACCCTAGAGGTTTGTACGTGGTTGGCATCCCTCTATGGACCCTGTTGATATGAGGAAGGATATGTCATAGGAGGGGTATGCGGTAAAGTAGAGGCATTCAGAGGAAGCCCTTCCTTGGGTCTTTCCTGCTGAGCCTATGGGTTCCAAAGGATGAGCATACACAACAACTGTTTTTTCATTTTATTTGTGTTACTTTGTTGCACTTGTTTGCTTTAGTATACCCCCAGTAGTATATGGATGTTGATCGGTGAGCGTGTATTTGGTGTACTCTTCATCTCGAAGGGCTTATATCTGTTCTACTTCTACTTATATACTTCTTAGATATATTTGTAGTGTTAGTGTATTCTTTATTTATGGTCCACTCTTGCTATCTCATTCATTTTTCCTCTTATCACTTGGCTACATCTTTTTCCTCTGCGTATCTTGAGGTTACTGGTATACCTCCCGATTCCCCTTAGTATCCTTTACAATGTGTCTTATATTTTCAATTTATTGATTATTTCTGTGTTGCTTCCAGGATCCCAGGTACGTCCTTCTCTTCTTACCTATGCTCTTTCTAAATGGTTTTAGCTAGTTGTATTTCTACACTATTTGCTTCCTTGCTTCTATCTGAGTAGCTAGCTTCCTATGTTGGATTATTTTCTTTCATGACTTATTTTCTTCTAATCTTGCTATTTATTGCTCTTACGTTTGCTATGTGCCAAGTTTGCCCTCGAAGCCTACTGGTACATGTTATCTTAGCAACTTGTACTCATACTATACTTCTGCATCTTCCTGGAAGTAGATATAGGTGTGAGATATTGCCATTGACATCGCAGTTCATGCTAATTAGCCGACTTCACAGGTACAGGTTACGCTCCAGGCATTTAGAGTTACCTGCATCTTTTCTGCTCATATTATGTCTCTTTTGCATCCTCGATATAGATGTATCTATTGTACTTTTGTATAATTGTATCGTGTACTATGTAGCAGCTCATGCACACACTAATACTATTTCCTAGGAGGGTTTTATCGACTGTGTGATATTATATTGCCTTCATTATTTTGTCTTTCCATTCTTACTTCTTCTTTACTGTACATGTTTGCATCTTACTTGCAGTAGTAAACCATCGTTTATGGTTCAGGGCTACAGGGTTGGTTCTCTTACTAGAGGCACAATAGATGCCATTATGATCCGAGAAAACGAGTCATGATAGCTTAGTATTAGGGCATAGGTTTTGACTAGTTTTGGTGTTATATGAGTAAGTGTCTAAGTAGAGTTCTGCAGATGGGTACGATGAAATATTTATCTTATCCTTGGGAGGCTATGGTGGAATTTTAGGAAATGATTTCTCTTTCTTGACTCTAAGAAAACTATTCTAAAAACTCATTTTTTTGCATTCACTCTTCCGTAGATGGTTCATTCGAGGTCTTTAGTAAGCAGGGGAGAGTCTTCTATACCAGTAACTAGGGCTCATGTTAGGGCCTAAGGCAGGGATCGTGTTAGGGGTAGAGGACGTACTAGAGACACCGCACCTGCTAGATCTCCGGGTGTGAGTAGAGGATTTGGAATGACCACAAATCAGCAGCTAATAGATATTCAATTTCATCACCCAGAGGATCTAGCAACACTAGTAGGATTGTCAGCCACACGAGTTTTGCAGAGCATGTTGCTTGAGCTTTCAAGGTTAGTAAGTGTGGAGAATTTATGGGGTATCTCCTGGCATGTGGAGTAGTTTACAGAAGCAAAAAGAGTTTAGGCGCCTAAAGTACGGAAAATTTTTTGTTGCTGAGTACAAGGTTTTCTTTTATTAGTTAGTGGAGCGCCCTACTGAGGTCTCCCCTACTGAGGGTGATAGGTCACGGGGAATTTTTTATGGACTAGTTTTACCTTTTGCCCAGCATTGAATCCCTTGATAGCGGTGGGACACACTTTTTCTCAGGTTATCGGTTATGCGAGGTTTATAGAGGGATTATGCCAGGATTCTTACGGCAGTGGTTAATGGAGTTCTTGTTAATAAAAATGAGTTAGTGGCACCTTGTTAAAGGATATAATTCTACCAGTGTTACCAGTAGTTTAGACATCATTACAGCCAGTTTATACGGCACCACAGGTAGCTTAACATTACTACAGACTACGATCAAGGTTCAGCTAGATGCTAGAGTTCATGGTTCAGAGTAGATGGCGGGTGGTATTCTTTTTGGGTCTTCATGCAGGGATTGTCATTTTAGTGCAAATGGGTTTCTAAAATGTAGAAAGTTAGGGTTGTGGTTTAGGTATGCTAGCCTTGGTCATTATATTAGGGATTTCCCCCAAGGCTATTTGTGTTATGAGTGTGGAGTGGTCGATCACCGTGGTAGAGAGTGCACCCAATGAGGGGTGGTTCAGTTTTTCATTTAGGGATCTCCTATGTCGGTGTTTCCACCTGTTAGAGGTGATACCCATGGAGGGGAAGATGATCGAGGTAGTGCTTAGTGTGGTGAGGCAAGTGGTCGGGGTCAGTGTCTAGTTACTCGTGATCAGTCTCTACTTGGTGTTACTTTTACTATAGAAGAGGTAGATGATGCAGAGGCAATAATCATAGGTTTAATTCCACCTTTTTGTTAGAAAGTATGTATTTTATTTTTTGGGTTTCTGTGGTCCTTTTTGTCTACCTACTTATTTTTATTTGCCTTTATTTCTATTGCAAGCTAGCAAGCCATGGATTGATGACTACTTATTGCTACTTAATAGTTGTGTTTTTAGAAGTGGATTTTGATGCTAGAACCGATTAGGTAGCTTGTTGAGGGGCTTGAATTCTGTTATGTCATGTCTATATTAGCCTTGGATTTGCATGATGAGGAAGGTCATTGGTAGGTGTGTTAGCTTATTAGTAGTAGGGTTGTATCTTTGGGCCTATATAAGTTACCCTTCATTCTCTCTATGTAGTTCTCAGCGGTTGCGCCATGACTGCTACCTTAACCATGCCTAGCAGATCCTCAGTTACATGGATGGGTTTCGTAGCAATGAAGGATCATCTTTAGTGTAATGACTCTTATGGTCATTTATGATAAATACGCATTGTTTTGTATCTTAGAGCATTTTAGCAGTTGCCCCAAGTCATTTATGACTTGTTGGAACCAACAGTTCGGATCCCTGGCGACTCGGTAGAGAAATATCTCAAATTCCTTATTTTAGAGCCTAATGTTAAG
The DNA here is from genome assembly GCA_039654485.1 of Withania somnifera. Taxonomy (NCBI): domain Eukaryota; kingdom Viridiplantae; phylum Streptophyta; class Magnoliopsida; order Solanales; family Solanaceae; genus Withania; species Withania somnifera. The sequence continues at coordinate 1,408 of JBDJHY010337111.1, read as the reverse complement.
TATTCATTGACCAAAGTCAACTTTCCTTCAAGACAACATCGTAATTAAATTCCGACAGTTCCATTAGCTCCGGAATGCCAAAGAAAGTCGAGTTTGATCTTGAGTTTGTGATATGGAAGTTTCGTTTGCAAGTTATGTGAATTTGTGGAAATTGTTTAAGTTTTAACCTAAAACTGGAGTTTGTGTACAAACTCGATGTTTGGAATGTCGGATTTAAATTCAGACACTTCCAGCAGGTCTAGAATGATGAATTTAGGCTAGGAGAGGTGTTGGTTTAATTTTCTTGTGTGTCGTTGTGAATTCGAGGTGTTGGCGGAGAATTGCTCCTTTGGTTCTTTTGGTTTCTGGTGCAATCTGATTTTTTGAGGTTTCCTAGAGTAAATGGCCTCCTATGCCTTTTTCGTTGATTCCATTGAGTCTAAAATATATTTTCCACTCAGAAAACATATAAGGTTTGTTAAATTTGGACTCTGTTTCAATTCTGTAGCTTAGTTAGAAAATCTGCAGCTTTCTACAGATTTTTATTTTGTCTCGGCAGTTTTTGTTCTGTCTCAGGATTTTGGCTCTATCTCGGCAATTCGGCAGGACATACCGGTATGTGCAGACTAGTAGGCCGCTAGTCATCCTGGTCTGGCCTCGGGTACTACAGCCCAGCATCCCGGGTAGTCCAGTCTGGCACCCTGGCAGCCCGGTAACTCGGTAAGCCATCTTGGCACCCGACAAATCGATAGGCCATCCCGGAACCTGGATCGATTACTCTGTACTGGTGTAACTGATCAATTTCTTTGTACCATAGTACCCTAGATTCCAGACACCGAACACAGAGTCTCTTCTCTCCTCTTCTTCTCCTTGACCTCGGTAGCCTTCCTGGCACGCCACATAACCCCGACCCGGTACCCCGGTAGCCCAATAGGGCAATTACATTGCCGGAATGGCCTCGTTGTCCTCTCTCTTCTCCTCCTAGTCACCATAAATCATATTTTTGGCTGGGATGGAGACCTTCCTCCCGTTTAGCCGACTTTAATACTTAGTTTATTTTCATAAAATTTCAGAAAGGGGCCCAGTGGCATCTTGGGCCCTGGCCCATCTAACAGAGAGGTAGTATTTGTTATTTAAAGGTGCAGAACACCCCTTTCTTCTCATTTTAGCAAATATACCTTTCCCAATCAATTTTTAGCATGGAAAATTTCCTCTCAATCAGATTTTCATGAGCATTAAATCTCGGAATCCTTGTTCCTCAATTCTTCAACATTCCTTGGTGGTAAGTCTTCTTCTTCCCTTTCTACCTTTGAATTTTTAGTTTCCACCATTAATGACTTCAAGCTTTGGAAGTGATGAAATTATGTTTATATATTTATATATTCATGGAATTCTTCATCTTTATTGTGTATTTATTGTTCCTAATAAC
>JBDJHY010337006.1:0-18910 GCA_039654485.1 Withania somnifera | reverse complement strand
ACCCACAAGGGAAAAACAACAAAATGGTTATTTAGACTCCAAGTGGGATAGCTATAGACAATAGAAGGATGACTGGCCAACATGAATGCCAACTGTTCACCGTATCTCCTGAACAACACCAAGATACTCCGTACGATTGTATCTTCCCTGCTATCTCTTACTAAGAACTACATTAGGTAAATATGTAGAAGTGTAGCATGAGTACAAAAAAACAACAGGTACCTAGTAGGTATCATAGGTCGACTGGTAAAATGTAATCATAAGCAAGGTAAAAATAATCCTAGTGAATAACATAGCGGCATATGGTGTTTAACCAAAAAAAAAAGAAACTACAACAATAGCTAGCAACTGGAATGAAGGATCAACTATCAATATGTGTAGTATGAGCTAACTAATTAAGAAAGTAAGCTACCAATAAGGCATACATCATAGACTTAGGCCACGAATAAATCATGATCAAACAAGACACGTACTGGAGCTCCAACATAACCAATGAGAGTAAGGACCAGAATAGAGAATGAGAACCATAGAGAGCACTACCATTGAATGTACCAAAGCTATAGAAAGGAAAGTTATTAATGAAACCAAAGAGTAGCACCAGTCCTAGCTATCAATCATCTATAAGCACAAAATTACCCAATCGGAACTCCCCCCATAATTCTGTATGAAAGATAAAGAAAATATTGACATTCTCCCCCTCTAGGATAATTCGATAATTGAAGGGGACCCCTGAAGGTCTCACTCTACATTCCACGTACAAAAGTATCGAGCGAAACCCGTGGAGGACTAGAAACATATACCCTATATGGAGATTATTTTAGAGGAGTTTTGGTACCCAAGTTTATACCAACACAACTTTTCACTCGTAAATAGGCAGTCAAGTAAAAATGACTTTCCAGACTTTAGATGATATGTTGAGTGCATGTGCAATCAATTTCAAGGGTAGTTGGGGTGACCACTTACCTTTGAAAGAGTTTACATAAAACAACAACTATCACTCTAGTATTTAGATGGCCCTATTTGAGGCTTTATATAAAATTATAAATATTATGTAATTAAAATAATTTATACTTAGTTTAGAGTCAATGATTTAAAGAAGATGTGTTTGACTAACTTATAGACCTAGTCAGAATACAGTTAAAAGTTAGAAAGATGAGAACAATGTCAATTAGATAAATATTTTTTTCCAAGAGGCTAAGGAAAAGGTCTTACTTGGTCAATTGGTTATTTTAAATATTTTCAAGTGGTCAAGGTTGGTCTGAAAAGGAGATGTAGTTTCCGCTTTTAGGAGTAGGATTAACACCGAGTGAACTTGGGTTCGAGAACCCTTATCCCAAAATGTACATTCTACCATAGGTTAATATGGACTAATTAGCCTAGATGAGAGACTTAGTGGATCCACTAGGTAGATGATTATATCTTATCTTTTGGCAGGGTATAGTACACCCATCAGCCGAGACATAGGATGGGGTTCATGTCTGCTTACATGGTTTATTGTCAGTTATAGAGGCTTCTATTGTATTCAACTATTGGTCATTTTTAGAATAAAAAACTATTTATCTTATTAAAACTAATGATTTTTGAGATATTAGTTGAGTTTTATTTACACTCTTGAAAGTTGATGTTTAAAACTAAGACTTTTCTATCTTGCATATTATTCCTTATTATTAATGTTGTTGTTCAAAGTCAAACGTGCATTGCATTTCCTATTTCACGTCTTATTGTAGTCGAGTATATTGATATATATTTTTCATGACTCCTTTCTGCATAATTTTTGCCTACATGATTTTACCAAGAAGATCTAGCATACCATACACACATACTCAGTTGACTAGATTTGTAGTTCTAACCCAACTTTGGGTGAGTCCTCATGGTTTGAGGGCCAACTTATTTGGAATTATTCTTATTTTAGTAGACCTTGAGACCTGTTAGTGTTTCATAAAGCTAGCTAGGGGCTTGTCTCGACAACTTGTTTTATTCAACATTTTAGTGCTTTTAAAATATATCATATTGTAGAGTTGAGATTAGATTTTAAATATTTCATTTATTATTATTATTATTTGAGTCATGTGAGATTCATATCACCATTTCATTATATCTTTCTTCTACTTAGTGTATGTTTGAGTAGATGTATCTTACATCCAAGGATACTTTGGGGCCACTTGGTCGTCTTGAATGCCTTGTCGTGTCCAGGGGGCATTGGAGGCATGGAAATATTCCATGGTGCTGATCTATACTTTATTTTTTATTGTGCTGTATCATTTTATTATATACTTAGACAACCTTCCTCATTCCCATGCTTAGGTTAGATCTCCATCTTTTACAGTTGAATAGTAAGTCCTCATCTTTCAAGGACATTGGAAGTTACTAAACATTGTGCTCAGACTTTTATTTATTTTTTATTTTAGTATTTAGAGTTAGCTGGAGGATTGTTCAAAAAATTTATCAGTCATATTTAGAGGATTTTCAGACTTAGAAGTAATAGTCACTTATTGTTGGTTTTGGTCTATTGACCTTATGTTATCTTCTCTTTAGATTTTTATACAGAACTTATTCATCCAATTACACTTATGCTTCTTTACAATATTTCATTTTATGATCTTAGCAACATGCCAATAATAAATGTTAACTTTAGTAAGCTTGTGGTTCTAAGCATCATGTCCCATCCAGGTGTAGAATCGAGGCTTGAAAATGTGACTCTGGATCATGCTTTAATGTCGAAAAGGCTCTTAACTTTACTTACCGTATTCTTTATACTTTATATCTTGTTTTGTATCGTCAAAGTTCATCAATTATAATTATTATCTACAACATAATATCATAAATGATAACATAAGCAGCTAAGCAAGCGACACTCTGATACTGATAACACAACAATAACTTATGAGTGATAAGCTTAATAAATACAAAAAATGGTGTATTAACACAATTTCAAATATTATGTCATGATATTTGGATGAGTTCAAATTACTAACTCCATCCTTACTTTAGAATATACATAAACTTGAACTCTCAACTACCAAACAACGTCTAATGAGTTTTTCCTATTGATCTTAAAGGAAATCATAGTCCCGTAAGCAATAACAGGATGGAAGACATACCTTGATTTTTTTCTAAAATAATTACAGTAACTTGTTCCTTTATTTACGATGTGTAATTGCTAATTTGATCTTTACCACATGATGAAAATAATTTATTTTTTCTTCTTGATATTTTTATACTGCATCAATTTAGCTCTCATAGATGCTCTGTTTAGCATAACTGTAAATACATACATATATACAAATATATATATATACTTATCTGGATACTTTGTTTGTAATGAAAAAATTAATAAAATGGATACTTGAAGCCTATATATATCACATTTAAATAAGGTCACTTTGTCTTAAATAAGTGATAACACATAGTCATTGATTAGTAACTAAGGGTGTCTTGGAATGAAATAATTAGTGGACAACAGTAAGTTATATAATGTCTTCCATATTTCCTTATTTTCACGTGGAGTTGAGTTTGTACTCACTAATAGAAAAACAAATACCTTCAAAAGATATACCATGGCCATATATAAATGTAGTAATCAAAATAAGGTAGGAGTCGAATCCTACAAAAAAAGAAAGAAATTACTTACTAATGGAATGAATACCAAATTCAGAGACAATTTTTATTTCGTAAGGATTAAAGAGATTTTTATGACTAAATTAAAATATTGCAATAAATAAATATGAATGTAAATTTTATGATATTAAAGAACTAAGATCGTGTCCCCACAATAGGTTGTGTTGTTTGTTGCTTTTTGTGCAATTATAGATAGTTGGACCATGCACCTAGTCTATGCAGCATCATCCTATGAGAGTTGAACGATTGAACAACATATGATGCTCCCAAAATTATATGGAATAGTTTAACAACATACGATAGTCCCACAATTAAATGAGTTATTTATATAAGAATAATAGATTATGCAAAATAAATTCTATTACCCTACTATTAATTTATGAAACTTGGGGCCTCAAGTTAATCAAAATGTTATTCTACTACATAGAAATATACTTTCCTAAGCAAAACTAAGATGTTATGGTACAAGTTAATTTTTTCAACCTACAACCAATAATGAAGAATAAGAAGGTGCTTGATCTCTTACTATCCTAATATCATGCAACAGATGAACATCTTATGAACTTTATAACCTCGGGAGAGGATTGAACTAATAATATCATAAAGGAAACAACAAGAATATAAGTTAAAAAAAATTATAAACATATATTGAATATTAAGTCATAAAGGATAATATTTTCCGTTTAAGAAACTGAAAAGAGAAAACCTGAGAACTTTTCCAAAAACTCTTGACTACGTGTAACAAACTAAAATACAACTAAAACACTCTACTTTTTACAAAATAAACCTAATATGAAAATTTATAATGGTCCACAAAGTTGAAATCCTAAAACAAAATTGATCCTCTGACAAATTCTATGATCCAATCCACCACCATTGATTGCCTTTAGGGATTTCTGATCTCCTAGTTATAGATCGAATAGTGGTGATGGATTGATCCACACTCTATCATCCAAAAATTGTTTCCTTTAATATTTAGCTCTTCTTCATAATGTAACTGGACTTTATAGTCGTAGTTGCCTCATAATTCTTCCATATTCTACAAAGCCTATTTACATGCTTTCTAAATGTTTCCATGATCTGATCTGTGGTCATGGTTCACTATATTGTGGATCACCCTATTTTTTGGTAGTATTCTATGATTTTCTCCTTTACACCATTTTACATCTAAAACAAAAAAAAATATTTTTACATTAAAACAAATAAAAACAAACAGAAGAATAGGTAAAAATCAAGTGTAAAATATAATGTGATGTAATTTTAGGACACATCAACACCCCATTTGTTTGTCCTCAAGTAAGTAACATAAGACTCTTTACTACTATTGTGTCCAACTAACAAAACAAGCTTCCTAGAATGGTTTTAATAACTTGCTACCAAATTCATTTTGAAATAAGCTTGACCGCAATGTTAACAACCTTTTAAATATTGTACATTAAAAGAGGATAATAGTTATAAAATAATAAGAATAATATTTTATGGAGAAGAGATAATAAAGGAGAGTTCTTTTTTCTCTTGAAGGATGAAATTAAGATGAGAGAACTCCTTTATTTATTGAGAAACATTGACTTGGTCTCAAATTTAGGGTTCCTAAATATTTTTGTTATAAAGTACAAAGATAGAAATTAACTATAATAAAGTACATAACACTCTCCATTGAATGTATACATGATAGATAATATGCCTCATTAAAACCATATGAGAAAAAATATAGTGCAAAAGATTCTAGTGTAGGAAAATAGTACACATATCTAATAATACACATTTTAGTTGCCTTATTAAAAACTTGAAAACGAAACTCAGTGAGACAAAATTGGATGAAAATAAGAGTAAAACACATATCAACTTCACCCCCCCGCCCCCCGAATGAGAACACCCATTAAAAAAATTTGAATTTCTGCATCCCAATGTTATCCACCGTAGTCTAAAGGTTGTTGTTGGTAGAGTCTTGGTGAATTAATCAACCATACTGTCACTCAAATAAATCTCTTGCATGTTGTTATCACAATTTTTTTAGAGATCATTATAGAAAAGTTGTGGCGAAATGTGCTTTATATTGTCTCCTTCGACATATTCCTCTTTTACTTGATTTACAAAAATAACACCATATTCATACACAGACAATATTAGAACCTAACTTTAAAGAAAACCACTTTGCATTTTGAACTATAGTCATCATTGACCACCGTCTAGAATAAATACTATGGAAACACCTACATGATGTATATACAAAATATGTATTAGATCAAAATTTATGTATATCCTTTATATCAACACCCAATTTTTGTCTCTGTACTATTTAATTAGTTATTGATCCTTGGGTTTTAAAAAGTTTAAATTGTTAAGTTTGCAAATTAGAGGTATTATTTTGTTCAATACTAATCATCAACTATTTTGTTTGAAAAATTATAAATAAAAAGTATATATATCTTTATGTAATATATATATATATATATATATATATATTATTTTTCAAATATAATATTCCTTTTTAGCTATAATATGGTGATAAAGTAGCTATTTTTGCAAAGTTACTTGAATTAAGTTAAAAATTAATATTTTATAATAAAAATAAATTTTATTTAAAAAATGATTAGTTTAATAATTTTGACTTAAAGTTACATAAAATAAAGAAAAGTAATTTGTGTTAGAATCCCAAAGTCTATGAAGGCTATTGTATTAGTTAAATAGCCATTTGATTTTTGGACACTATTGTTACTGAAATCCAGTTAAATTTAGACTCAACTAAGCCCAATATTTTCTCAATTTACCTAGCCAAATTCCCCAGAACTCAAATCAAATTACTCCATCTGAATTGTAGCACACCCATATACCCCCTGCACTGGAAAGGAGTTGCTAAAGCTTTACCACATGCCCAATTTCTCAACCCCTCTTGTTCTCTCTCCCTGAATTCCTCACTTTAAATCCAGATGATCTCTCTCAACTCTATTCAAAGCTCCACCATATCTCCTTAAAATAGTACCAAAATGACATGCAAATTTCAAAGAACCCTTAATATTCCAAAAATCATCCATACACGATTTCTGTATGAAGCAGAATGAGATGTTCATCTCTTAGAAGCTTTGAGAATGTATTGAAATAGTAACATTCCTCCTCGATCCCTTTTATTTTTGCTTGAATCATACTGTGTTTTACATATTTGTGTATTTTTTTTCCAAAGTTGATTGTTGAAACAGATTATGAAATAAAAATTTAAGCCCTAATTTCATTGTCCACTATTTGATTGTTTTGATTCTTTATGGATTTCATGTTATTGATTTTGATTCTCACATTTGTCAACCTAATCATATAAGAAATTTCCATTTCCCACCTTTTTAACCCTAATTCCCCTCTATAAACACCTCACTTGTTTGCTATTTATAGGGAGTGGTCTCAGGATAAAAGTGAGAGTTAGTGGAATTCTAGTGTTAAGGAAGAATCTAGAGGAGTCTAGGTTCTCATGGAAATAAATAGTCATTAACATATATATATATATATATATATTCATACATATTTTAAGGAGTATTAGAATCAAAGTGCATTCTTAGTCTGGTGTTTTAAGAGTCATCTTTTGCAATCCCAGAGGAGATGGAGAATTGGAAAGGCTATTATTTTATTTAAAGATTAGAAATTTGTGGTAATAATCCTCAATCAATTTAATCCTAGTTCCAGCACTCTAAAAGATAAAATTCCATCCTTTTTGTTGAAATTTTTCACTAGTTTGATGAAGGCTTGAGTACTTTTGTTGTTGTTCATTGGTTAGATGTCCTAAAAATGCATGCTCTTAGATCGAAATGAATTATTTAGTGTTAAACTATATGTATTAGCATGTTTACGATTTTTTTGAGTCAAAGCATATTAGAAGCTATTGGTTTATGTTAAATTTCTTTGGTTCCTGTCTAGTTTGAACTATTTTTTCTTATGTATTGTGTATGGGATGTTAGATAGAGAGACATCCCTATACTTCTCATGTGTGGTTTGCTTGGTCTCATGGCACACTGGAAATGTTTGAATGACTGTTTCCCATTATTGAATTATTACATGTCATCATGAATCTCCTCAGTTTACAGTGTCAAGTGAGACTCATAAATATTATGTTGGGATTTTTTCGTTTAAATGTTCTTAAGATAAAGACATTGGGATGAGGGGAGTCTTATTGAGACTCCCTTTTCATCTTAAGAACTAATATTTAAGCAGAAAAAGTATGGATGTGTTTGCCTATGGATGGTAATGATAGTTATATACTAACATGAAGTGTCAATAACCTTATTTCTTCTCTTTTGTGTGATGGTTTGTGCTTTATTAAGAAATTGTTTATTGATCATGTCACGACCCAAAAATTGAGATGTGATGGCATCTGTATTTCTCGTTTAGACAAGCCTAACCCTAGCCCAGAAAAGTAGCGGTGGACTACTACCAAGAACCTAAAAGAAAAGGGATAAAAGATAAAGAGAAGAAATAGAAGTAAAACATCAGATACATAACTGAACATGACTCTCAAGATCAATGTATCGTGCCCGTAGAACGTCTAAATACAAAAAGGTACAAGGTATACCCACAATGGGGTAAAACTAAAAAATAGCTACCAAACACCAAGTAGAACAACTGTATTAACAAAAGGAAGATTGGTCAGCATGAACAACAACTGCTCACCATATTTCTTGAATAGCACCAAGCTTATCCACACGATCTCCTACTGGGACCTGCATCAGGGAAAGATACAGAAGTGTAGAATCAGTACCTAAACATATGAGTACCCAATAGGCATCACAGGCCAATTAGAAAAAAGTAAGAATAAGAAAACTAAATAACGGTCAAAAAAAACTAAGGCATTAGTACGTAATGTACCACTAGAAGGGCAAATACATCAATCACTAGTGAATGAAGTGAAAGGGAAGATATCAGCATGTACAATATCAACTAACAGACATGAAGGAAGCCACTAACAAAGTGTAATATACAGGATTGGGCCACAAGAAGATCATCACTAAACATGACACGTAGCTAGAGCTCCAACGTAACAAACATATGAAGGGATAATAAGTGAATACAAAATAATCAACCAAACAAGCTAATAGCTATAAGAATAAGTGCACAAATAATATGTACCAGAGATAGAAAGAAACTAACAAAATATACTAAAAAAAAACCAGTTCAGTACCCCATTCTATCTATAGGTACAATCAGGGAAGCAAACACACTAATAGGTACTCCTCTCATAAGTTCCGAAGTTTACAAACCAACACATAAGGATGCAATGCAAAGGGGTGATGAAAAGTAAATATTTCCCGCATACACCCTCCCTAGTACATGATTCAGTCATGTCGGACCCACTGAAGTTTTCCAATATACCCATACCTCAGTATGAAACATACCCTAGGTATGGCGTCCCAGGGCGAAGGGTCCATGGAGGGATAAAATCCCACGTACAAAAGCATCGTAAAAAGGCATATGATGCCATTTTCATTGGGCTAAAAAGACAAAATTCGGGTTGGCCCTTATCTCATATCTCAATGAAAACTCAAGTACAACCATATGGCCAAAAATCCAAATTTAAGATCCAACTGTCACCATGTAGGAAGTATTAAGAAAACACAGCGATAGTGACAAAATAGTCTTAAATGATGAAAGTAGTCCATACTTCCCATATGCACAATCATGGAAAGTATAAATATATATATAAGAGATTAGTTTCCATTAAATATTCTATCAAAATTTAGTTACCTTTTTAAAAAATTTAATGCATGTTTACAACACAAAATCAACCAATCGGCTAAGATGGGTTGAGGCTATTAACTGGAATTTATAGGATGACTTCCAAGACCTAGTCATGAGAATAACCTCCCCCAACCCAACCACATTCGCGATCCACGAGTAGCCATATCCCAGATGCCATATCTTTCCAAATGAAAGCCGTTAAGAGCTAAGAACAAAACCATACATGGAAAAACACATAATAAACAAAGCTCAATACACATACCACCAACTCATATGCTCTCATCGGGATAGAAAAGTACCATCACAGAGGATTGCTAACTATCCTGCATAACTGCATCCGGCTAATTAGAACTCAAAGGGGCCACATCTTTCCTTATTATAAATAACATGTCAAGTAGAGCAAAAACTAATCATCCTAGCTAGATTGGCTCCAAAGCCACCAACCTATATTGGGGGATAGCTACTAAGATTAGATCACTAGTATAATTTCCTCCCTACCTCACTATGGTATAGAGCCAGCGTATAAGGATACACATCAAAGGTGTTACTCTTTCACCATCCACACCACAGTCCAGTCTTGTGTGAGACACACAGGTGGGTCAAAATATCCCCTAGGTAAGTATTTAAGCTACAAGCCATCTAAATATGCCATAGGCCGGAAGAATAAGCATATTGAGGCCTGACTAGTCATCCTAGCCACGAGTTGATTCTTTACCATAAATATACTACACTAATGCCTAGTCTGAAGAAAGTAGATCGTACCTACCTCATTTGTGATAATGTCCTCGAGAAGCTTGCCCTAAATGTCCCAAATTATGTACAATGCTTCAAATCATGCGAGGTTAGAAGAAACATAACCCACGTGTCAATACAAGTAAAACAAGACTTATATTGTTATATAAATAGCGGGGTCAAAATTAAAGCTAAATTGGGTTCGTAAGTCCTATCTCCTCGAAAAAAGAAATATTTATAACAATGCATAAAGCATAACTTGTACATAGTATGGTAGAAAATAAAGCTAAATTTACTAATAGAAATAGAAGATCTAAGCCCGAAAAGCTTATATAATAAAGAAACAAAGTATTACTAGTCGAAATGGTTGTACGATCACCATAATGAGTTCCTATGGAGTAGAACTTGATTAAACACTCTCAAGGACAACTTGATTAAACACTCTCAAGGACAACCAATCTCTACTGAAGAATCAAGAAAACTTGGAGTTGTTCGGTGAAAATGGTTAAAAGGTTAGAAAAAACAACTTATATAAAAACCATCAACTTGTTGATAAGTCAGACAAAATAAAAAATTTATCAACCACCAGTTATCAAGCAATCGGCTAAGAGATCGACCATCGATTTATCGATCCTTTAGCTGATAAATTGGTCTCATGGACCAATTCTAGACAGATCTTTGTAAAAATTTAATAATGTGCACAGAATGGAAAAAGAGTCCAATTATAACACTTCATGTATGAAATCTTTATATAATCGATATTTTGTACTTAATAAAGTGATGAAAACTATATACGGGATCATATAAACTGATTATGTCTCAAAGAAGCCATAATTGTAAAGGAATTACAATACCACAACTTCAAGTGGTCCATCCTATCACTCCCAGCAAGTCATAATTAACTGGGTGGTTACAAGAGCACTCAAAGTATAAGAGAATTGTGAAAACACAAAACAATCGTGAGCGTCGTTACATATCATGATTGTTTCATCATAGTTGTCTTTGTTTTGGGATAAAATTGATCATAAATAGTAAGGTTGTATTTGGTCTCTTAATTTGGCCTATAAATGCCCTTAGATGTCTAAATTTGATTTTCATCTCTGTTGAGTGATTATAATGACCCTCTTAATCATTTTTATAACATTTGTGTGTTTCCTGTTTATTGATAATTTCTATAGATTTTCTAAGTCATTTATAACTTTTTGGGACCATTGGGTTCGATTCCCTAACAACTTTCGTTATATTTTATATTAGTTTTCCCTTTTTGAAGTTTTTAACTTTGGAATTCAGAACTTGGGTGCGAATTCTTTTAAAACATGCTCATATAAAATTTTGATACTTCCCTTAGCTTTGAAACATCTATTTTTGTCCAGAGCGGATGTTTTTTTTTGAGTTCCATGGCTTTCTATTGTGTCTATTTTGAGGATATTCAATTCAGTTGGAGTTAGAAGTTTGACTATAGTCAACTTTCAAATATTAGAGCATCAAAAGAATTCTAACACATCTAGTATCTCCAAAATAATAAATTTAGGTTCGTAGAGTTATTTTTATGCTTCCTAAGGCGACTAGGATTGTGTTGAGGCCCGACTAGATTTTTAGCCTATTTCGGCTATGGTTGACTATGATTAACATTTCTATAAAATGACCTATGATGGTTTTTTCATTGATCCTAATGAGTTGAAAATGTTATTTACAGTATTATAGCATATTTTATTTGCATTCATCATAATTTAAACCCATTCTAAGGGTCTATCAAGAGGATTTTTAGACTTGGATTTCATCTAAGTTGTTTCTACTATTGTAGCCCAACTTACCATTCACGTTCATGTGTTTATTACATTCACTAAGGGTCAAGGTGTTTGGATTTCACAATCGCTACATAGGGAACCACAATCACAATGATGACAGTTAGACCTAAACATGGACTGACTTCATCATGTTCACAATAGATCGATCGTGATCACAAAGGTTAGACCTAGTTAATCGTCCGCATTTTCAATGATCCAATTGCATGTGCAAAGGTATCTTACTTTGACTATAAAAAGTCAAGTCCATGAATTTTCAGCCATTGTTCTTGTCTTATCCTCAATTAAATTGATTACAAATCTAGGGAATTGTTTTACATTTCTTGGTAATTGCATTTTGAGCTTAGGAAAGTAATTATTAACATCCTTCCCCATTTTTGTTTTTCTCATCAATTTCTCTCCTAAATTATTGAATTAATTCTCACCTTATGAATTTTTTAGAGTTATTTGAGGGATTATTTGAATTTATAATTGTTTATAATTTGAACCACAGGTTCCTTGAGATGAGGTTTACCTCTCGGTAGTTTCAATTTCTATTTTCCAGACTACAAAGCCCATAGGCCCATTTTTGTCTCAGATTCTGACCCCACCTTTTGTATAGGATGGGTAGTAGTAGTTTGTAAATGATTTCCATATGACTCCCTGGATAATTATGTTTCAATTCGAGTTCTTTGAATGTATGTGAGCTGAATTATGGTTGCAAGCATGCATGAGTAGCTAAGATATAAAATTGGACCAAGGACACTATTATAAAAGTACAATGATGCGAATTGAGTAAATGAATAATCAATATGGAATCTTTGTAAGACATAAAATTAAAAGAAGGTTTATTATAATTATACTTTCCATGACCAAGCTAGTTGGTATGGATCTATTCTTTCCATATAAAAGGAACTTTCTTTTGCATATTATCACGCACAATATCTCATGATGTAGCTTGTCCTAGTTACCACATTAGACGGGCCCAAGGAGGAGTATTAGGTACCAGAACCATATGTTCCCTCAAACCCTTATGTTCTATAATTTTGTGCCCTATGAAGGATTCTCAAATACCATACCCATATACTCACTCATACCCTTATGTTCTATGATTATATGTCCTAAGTGGGATTCTCGATCATTAGATATTGAGATACATATTATTTACCTTGTGTTTAGTTTTTACTGCACCCTTTTACATTGCATACTAAACTCTCTCTTTTTGTATCCTTTGTGCCACGCTGGGAGCCAGTTGGGTTTTGTATTCCATTTTGTACCTACTAAAATTATGGGGAGGAGTCAACTAGGTTTTGTTTACCTTGTTTAAGCCGTGTGAGCTCATTTATCTTATGAAGGTTTCGTTCGGTTAATTTTTTGTTATATTCTTACTCATTGCATTACCATTTGTTAACTATAGTTGTACATTATGTCAGCATGTTAGCCTCTTTAGCCTACTACCTTTACTAAGTAGTTGTAGTTATCACAGTTTCTTTGCTAAATTCATGGGAGGTCTAGGAATGTACCCTCTCCTAATATTGCCTATTAGTTAATGTTATTAGTAACCTTATATGTTATATTTTTCCTTATAGGTTGATTTCTCTTATAAGTTAGTTGATTAATCTTCTATTTAGCCTACTCTAGCTTAGATTCCTCTTGTTTACTTGGTTATACTACCATTTCCTTATTGGACTAGAATTCACCTATTATTTTACTTATTCCTTTCTTATGCCCGGTAGACCTATGATGCCTACTGGGTACCCATTACTTGGTATTCATACTACACTTCTATATATTTTTGTATTGCGGATACTGTTACATGTTATCCTAGGGAACATTGACCATGCTATTGCTTCTTTTGGTGCTTTCAGATATCACATTGAGCATTTGGGATCTATGCCGACCAGTCCTCCTTATTCTCAGATGGGTGTTTATTTTGTCTCAGATCAGGGATTGTAATCTTTATATTTTTCCTACCTTTGTTGTATGTCTTATACTTTGCCTTATATAGATCTTCCAAGACCATAGTGTAACAGGTCTTGGGTTGTTGTGTAGTTTTGTTTATGTATTTATTTCTCTCATTTTCTCTTCTTACATTTTTCTCCACTTCGATAGGCTTTCCTATATGTGCATTATTCTAGGCACCATTATGATTCGAGTTTGGATCGTAACACTGTTCTATCAATGATTAGGTTAGCCGGTATCCTTGTATATAAAAAATGTGTTTAGTAGAGTTCCTTAAATCAATAACAAGATGTCTGTGTTATATTTTTGGAAGGCTATAAAATGTTTTAGGAAACTTTAATTCTTGATTCCCTTAATGCATTAAAATTGATTTTAGCTCCTAAAATCTTTCTTAGATTCATTATTTTTTTGATAGTACGTACTAGGGCAACAATAAGTAAGGAAGTTGCTCCTCCACCACAAAGAAGGCTCCATCTAGGGGACCAGATAGATCCAGATCCTAAGAAAGAGGCTGGGGAAGGATAACTAGATCATTAGTATAGGCAGACCTGCCACCAGTAGATATACTGCTTCCTCAGTAGCGAGCTCTGAAACAACCATCCATTTTCATAGACGTATTTCTTCAAAAGTTATCTATGTTTGATGACATTCCTTAAGATTGAGCTTGTACCTCGGTATAGGGAATAAATTAGGGTGCTTATTCTCCACTAGCTTAGCATATTCCAGAGGTTTTTCCAGTTTATCCGATTCCAGTGGCTCCACCAGCTTATCTAGTTTTAGAAGCCCCACCAGCATAGCTAGTGGTAGAGCATCCACTAGTACGACCAGTTGTTGATGCATAGTCTGCTCAACCAATTCTAAAGTCTCCACTGATCTAGACAATTTTAGTAGCTACAGATACATAGATTGAGTCGACATTAGCATCCACTCAGCAGATGGTAGCTAGGCCACTTATGATTATAGCGAAGTGAAGATGCTTTATTACTTTCTTTGACTTTCTCCCCTTAAAATTTTGGCACTCTAAGAAAAGATACGCATGATATTTTTGTCAGCTGTAAGGAGAGGTTGCATGACCTTAGATAGTAAACACCTATGGAGTATATTTAATCTGTTTTAGATAGAGGGTGTAGCGAAGTAGTGGTGATGGTTGTATCAGGACAATAGAAGAGCAGGTGCCCCTATAGATAACTTCAGAGTAGTTTTCTGAGGACTTCTTGTCCAAATATATTCCCCGAGATATGAAAAGAGAGACTTTAGGATCATTTTGCATGCTTTCTGTAGTTTCCATGATAGTCACCCAGTTATGAGGCCTATTTTTATAGAGTTGTCATCCATGGTTCCATGCTTATGCCCATTAAAGAGGAACATTTTTTCTTTCTGCGAAGGAATTAAGACCATAACTTTGTATGGATATGCAACACTTGGTTACTGAGGGAATTTTAATGGAACCCAATCAAGGAATAAGGATTTGGTAGTAGGTTCCCCATCAATATAAAAAGTAATATCAGGGAAGTCTAGATTTCAAATTTAGATGACACTTCAAGAGACTGATAGAGGTCAATCTAGTCAAAGAAGCCAACCTCTCAGAAAATCACATTTGGGGTTTCAAGTTCGTAGTCCAGCTAGTAGAGGTCCTTAAGGTCGGTACCTTATGGGTTATTTTGAGTTTGAGTACATAAGCTAATATTTCAAAGATTGATTAGCCATCCCTGACTCTTTAGGAAATTTAACCATAGGTTATAGGTATCCTCCATCTAGCTCAAGTGGGTGTCAGTGAGGAAGACCAATGGGTCATGAGAAAGGCCACATGATGTTGGTATACATCATATTTATGCTATACCTAGTAGATTCGAGGAAGAGGCCTTTGATAATGTGATCACTAGTATGTTTTTGGGGTACCATCATGCACTTTGTCCTTATTTGATATAGGTTCTACCCTCTCCAATGTTTCTGCTTAGATCGCTTCTCATCTGGAGTTTAATAGGGAAATATTACTTGAGTCCGTCCATGTAGATACTCCCATATGAGATTCATTAGTAGTGGACCATGTATTGTGACTATACAAGAGTATGGCACTCAAGTTGATTTGATTGTGTTAGATATGATTGATTTTGATAGTATACAACCCATGGATTGGTTATCCCCACATCATATTATTTTGAATTTCCATTCCTAGATAGCTACCTTAGTCATTCCCAATATACCCCTAGTTATGTGGTAGGGTCCTATAGTCGGTCATTATCGGGGTTTGTTCCTTTGTTTAGGCACATAGGTTGGTATCTCTGTGTTGTATTTCCTACTTAGAAATGTTTATGATGTTAGTTATTATTCTCCTCCTATTGAGTCTATGCCTATTATTAGTGATTTTATGGTTGTTCTCCCCATTGAATTTCCTAGCCCCTACAGAGCTTGATATTGATATTTCCATTGATGTTGAGATAAGCACCAAAACCATTTCCATAGCACCTTACCATATGGAACCAACCGAGCTTAAGGAGCTCAGTATTTAGCTATATGATTTTCTAGAGAGAGGTTTCATTCTGCTGAGTGTGCCACCTTGGGGTGCTATAATTCTATTTGTGAAGATGAAGGATGGGTCGATATGGATATATATATGTTACAGGTTGCTGAATAAGGTATTATTAAGAATAAGTATCCTTTTCCTTATATTGATGATTTGTTCGGCCAGTTATAGGTGTTTTTCCATGTTTTTTATGATTGATTTTAGATCAAAGTATCACCAATCAACGATTAGGGCAGCAGAAATCCCTAAGGAAATATTAAGGACTCGATACGATCACTATGAGGTTCTAGTTATGTCTTTGGGATGACTAATGCCCTAGAATCTTTTATGGATCTTATGAAATATGCCTTTAGGATGCAATTTGACTCCTTTTTCCCAGTCTTCACAGATGACATCTTTGTATACTTATGGAGCAAGGTGAAGCACGAGCAGTATTTAAGGATTATGCTCAAGACTTTGAGAAATCAATGGTTTATGCCAAATTCTTATAGTTTGAGATTTTGTTAAAATCAGTGGAGTTTTTGGGAAACATGGTCTCTAAGGATAGTATCAACATGGATTTGATGAAGGTTAACGTAGTGCATGATTGGCCTCGACCCACTACTCCTACAAAGGTTTCCCACTTCATTGAATTATCTAGCTACTATAGATGATTTGTACAAGGTTTCTCATCTATAGAAAATTGATTAACTAGATTAAACAGAAAGGATTTTCCTTTCTAGTGGACTACTTAGTGTAAGCCTATTTTTTTTAGGTCAAGGAGTTTCTTACATCAGTACAAGTTATTACTTTACCAGTGGAGGGGCAGAGTTATATTTTGTATGGTGATGCCATGGGAGTCATCTTCGGTTGTGTATTAATACAACATGGATCGATTATTTCATATGCTTTTCCACAGATGAAGGTTCAAAAGAGCAACTACCTTACTTATGATATAGAACTAGCATCAATAGTTCTTGTGCCAAGATTTGAAGGAAATATCTTTTTGGAGTTTACTGTGTGATTTACACTGACCATGCTGCCTTTACTGTGTGATTTACACTGACCATGCTGCCTATATATCCTGATCTAGTAAAAGATTAATTTGAAACAACATAGGTAGGTAGATCTCTTGAAGGATTATTATATCAACATCTTGATCATCCAAGAAATCCTAATATTATTATAGATGCCTTGAGCTGAAAAGAGATAAATATTGATAGTTTAGAATTCCTGTCATCTTCGTAGAGACATTTGGCTTTGGACATCCAATCTTTGGATAATAAGTTGCTTCAATTGGATATTTCAAATTTTGGAAGGCTTTTGTCCATGTTTAGTTTACGACCACCTTGTATGATCAGATCCGCTAGAGACATTTCAAGGCTGTCTGCTTAGTTGAGCTTAGAGATAAAATACTGATGGGTGAGGCTAGCAAGGCCACTCAGGACTCTGATGGTGTTTTATTGGTTGGTAGTTGTACTTATGTTCCGTGAGTATAGGACTTGATTAAGATGATTTTGTGAGAGGCTGACTGCTTGAGATATTCCATCAATCCAAGCACAAAGCTAAGATATATATAAACCATACCAGTGAAGTGGTATTAGGATATCGAATATAGTAGACTTTATTTCTCGGTGTTTGAAATATCAGCAGGTGAAGTTTGATCAATGGAGTCTAGATGGATAATGTAGAACTTCTCATTCCTAGTTAGAAGTGAAAGCGGGTGTCCATGGTTTTCATCTCAGGGCTTCCACATACTTCTTATGGTCCTATTCAATTGGGTGACTGTAGCTTGATTGACTAAGTCATAATATTTTCTTCCCATTTCTTCTTCTTATGGTGCTAAGAGGTTAGCTCTATTATATGTTCAGGAGGTGATTCGGCTACATGGGTGCCAATCTCTATCAGTTCATACCAAGGTACTACATCACATCCCAGTGTTGGCGGCTATTTAGCAGGTGATGGGTACTCAACTTGACCATAACATGTTTCACCCAAAGACCAAAGACCGATATAAGATGACCATTTAGGTACTAGAGAACATGTTGAGATCTTGTGTTTTTGAATTTAAGGGTTATTTCTATTAGTACTTACCTTTCAAAAAGTTCAATTATTGTAATATTTACCATTAAAACATTCATATGTCTCTTTTTACGGTCTTGTATGGTAGACAATACAAATCTCCAATCAGTTTGTTTAATAGTGCTAAGTCCCAACCTTACAGTTCAAATTTTCTTCATGATTTTCTTGAGAGGGTTTAAGTTATCCAATATATGCTATAAGCAGCACTGAGTATGCAGAAGATCTACACAGACCATATATTTCGTCTTTTTGAATTTAGTGTTTGTGACCGTGTATTCCTATGTCTTTTTCCCATAAAGGGCATAATGAGATTTTGTCGGAGAGGAAATATTATCCCTTGGTATATTGGGCCATTCTAGATCCACGATAGTGTTGAGGATGTTTCTCATCGCCTATCCATTCTACTAGAGTTTTCATGCATCAATCAAATTTAACACTTGATAATTCTCTACCGCTATATTCCATATTTGTCTCATGTGCTCCATTCTGAGATATTTCTTCTAGATGACAT
>JBDJHY010336581.1:0-18912 GCA_039654485.1 Withania somnifera | reverse complement strand
ATAAAAATGATAGAAACATATTTTTTATTTTTAACAAATAAAGACATTATTATTATTTATGATAAAATAATTTAATTTAGCAATAGCATGCTGCAACAAAAAGTCCAGGGATTAATTTAGCGATATCAAATGTCTTTCTAGACTAAAGTTCGTATTTTGAAGCTAATAGAACTGACGAAATGAGGATTAGAGGTTTTTTAAACTTAGAAAGGCCTAAGGAATCCATAAATAAAAAGGGAACCAAACCGTAGAACTGCTAGGGAATCGAACTATCGGTCCCATAAAGTCACAAATGACTTGGGGTAGCTATAAGAACAATCTAAATGCAGCGAAATTGTGAAAGGCATAAAAATTACCTCGAGGGCCATTACAATTCTATTCTAAGTGAGATCCAAGTGGGATTTATCAATTAATAGATTCTTTATGAAAAATTATCATGTGTAAAATCAAGCCCTAATCATTTTTTCTAAAATGTTTGTTAAGGAAAAGGACAAAATAAGGTCCAAATATGGAAAAAAGAATATTTTAGAGTGCAAAGATTGAAGGAGGATATGTTTGTACCATTTCCAATCCTTGATGGGTAATTTAGGCCTTTTTCATAAAAATAATACAGATTCTTCTATTAAACTCTTTTTAACAACACATAATTGCAAGTGAAATGGACTACAACAACACAATTTAATTAATGAAGGTGAAGTGTGTTCAATCACTTAACACGGGGACAAAAACTGCGATATGGCAATAAATTGAGGATCAAAATTATTATTTTTCCTTTAAATATCACAATTTCCCATGGAATAGGGTCAACAGGTCCACCTATGAACCACGGTTCCCATCCACGAGTCTTAGAATGACTCGTGACTCCCTGAACAAAAACAACCAACACTTGACCCATTCCACGACTCACTATATGAATCAAGGAATCGATCCATAATTCGTAATGTGACCCATGGTTTGAGGTTAGCAATATGAAACCCCTAGGCTCTAAACCACGAATGGAATCACACCTCATGGTTCAAACCACAAATCATGGTCCCAACCACGATTCTCTGAGACTGAAAATCAAACTCTAAATAATACTCCATCTAAATGCATAAACTCACATCTGAGGCATGGAAACCCAAATCAAGAGTCTTTCTAGATTATAAACCATAATTCTGATTTAATGAAATTAAAAAAAAAAATTATATTCTAAGCCTCAAATGTCTAAGCGTTTACTATAGTTAATCATTTAAACTCTAAAACTTATCAAGTTCCATAAACTCTCTTCAAATCAAATCAAACCCTTCAATTCCCAAACCAACAATAACAGTGTACCAAACATGATGTACATCAACTATAGAAAAGAGTAAACATTTCATTTCGCATGAAAAATAAGAAATAACCTAGAGGGTATGTCATGATTACGTCTACACCTTGGACATAACTAACACTGGAAACCACAATTGGCTTGAGTGAATTATTTAGCCTTGCATGATACATAAAGTAAGTACGAATAATAATGCAAAAAGCTGAAACATGGTCTGAAATCTTATAATATAAATAAATGAAACTTTCTATAACTGATAAATAAATTATTTGAAAATTGACTATAACTAGCTGACTTACTGTCTATGAAGCCTCTATGAATAACTGATGAGCTGCTGCAACAAACCCCTATCTAACTCCAAATAACTGAAAATTAAATAAATGACCTATCTGAATGATTAATGTATAAATAAATAAATCATCCCTTGGATGATGAAGACTCACCAAAAGCCGACTTGATTTTTCTTATGCCAACTAGCCATGAAACCGTGAAGGTGTACCTAAATCTATATCATAAGACAATGCAACACAATAGTTGACCCAGACGTCTAAATGTACTAAGCATGTGAGATATGCGTATAACTTTTAAAAAAACCAAAACTAAGCATTTATACTATTAAATATTGTGAAATCTGAGGATAAAAACAATTATAAATGATGAACTTAAATTCAAAGTATAAATCATCTTTTCTGAGTTGTAAGCTAAAACATATTCAGACTATAAAGTTGAAAGATCATAAGTACCTTAAACATATAAAATCTGACAGTGAAGCTGACTTAAATAGCTTAAACTAGAGTTAAGTGATTCTTAAAATTGTGTGATCATAATACTTGAAATATCATAAAACTATAATATACATGACAACTACGAAAGAATCCAACTATCAGAGTTACTTCTAATTGACATAAACCATATGGGTATATATGTAGTCCAACTTCTTACCCATGTTGGGGTGCGATAACCTATACTTGCCAAGGTATAGAACTTGCATATGTGAATCCATTAACATAGCCATGTGGGCTAAGGTAGATACTCTCAACTACTGATGACCTTTTTAGGGAGACATGCTCAACCAACGAGGATCCCTTTCTTACAGTGGCAACATAATGGGTCTTGAGTGTCATGCTCTACTGTGAGGTGAAAGACCCTCATATTTTTAATAATAAATAATCCACCCAATATATATTACAAGTTGCGTATAATATATCATGTGACATATTAGGATGTCAAAAATATTTATAAATTTTAGTGTTGTAAGCCTAAGTTATATCACATTATAAATATCACTTTCTAAAATATGTCTCTCAAATAATGCATATATCTTATATCATTGAGAAGTTTATTAAAATATGCATTTCTTGTATATTCCTAAAATAGCTTTTATAATAACATACAAAAATCTTTCTAAATCACTGCCCATGGATTCAAAACATAATTAAAGCTATAAAAGTATGCATAACTTGTAAACCATAACACTCATAGACTAAATAAAATTAATTTATTAATACTCCAAATAAAAACACTCTCAACTAGTACCCTAAGAGAACCCTAAATTTGCCTACTCACTATCCATTGTCTGTAGCAGTCACGTTCACTAGAACACCCTCCACTGGGGCTGTCCGACCAATCAAAAAATATAATTTTATCCCATTACAATCACATTTATCAACACTACAATAATCAACATATAATCAGCACAAACAGAAAAATAACCCTCAACAATAAAACCTATATCATACATGCATGGAGATCCTAAATATTTCGAAGGAGGAAGAGATTCAACGGATAATGGTGAAGGAAGATTTTCAATATGCAGGAATTGGTAAGTTTTTGTATGGTTGGCGAGTATACGAGATATGTGGAAATTTATTCCAAAACAATGTGGTTTTATTGGAAAAGCAAAAATGGACTTTTGAGATATGTCCTAATTAGGGTCACATTACTAGAATATTATGTTAATCTACAAGCTATTGGTCATACAACCATGAGGAATTTAAAATGGTATGTGACTCCCCTAGTATACACCCTGAATGAAAGAAGGGGCTCAAAACGCACAATTTATCCTAAGCTATTCCTTGGCACATTCACTTGACTACTCACTGGCAACATACAACAGAAGCATAAACATCGCTTGATAAGTAGTAAAACCAATGAAAAATATGAAAATCTATTAAAATCAAAAGCTAGTATTAAACAAGGATAAATATATAATCTAACTCAACATGCATCAACTCAATATCTAAAGCGTCTATCAACCTAGATTGAGCTATTTTGACAAGTCCCAACTAGCTCTCTAATATTCTAGACAGTAAATGTAAGGAAACAAATAATACTCCAGACCTCGAAACTATAAGGACTTACTAAATCTGGGTGAATAACAAGATGACCCGAGATATAGGCCAAGGAGTATAACCTATATATGCATTACTTAACAATGTATCACAAAATATGGTTAGTACGTCCAATGTACTGGTATGTTAGATTATGCATGAAGGTAAGCAAAAGAAGTTATAAATAATAAATATGGATATAAATATGCAGTAAATCATAAAACACATGATAATCCTATTAATAATATACAATGAACAAACCATCTACATAAGATAAACTATGAAAATAGAATAGATAGGTTTTTTTGTTTCTTCGTTAAACTTTTGAGAAGTTCTTTCAACTGCTACCTAATCCCCGAACATTCTTAAGAACCAAGACCCATCTAGGGATTACCGGTAACATAAATATTCTAGCTAAGTCTTTAAATTTCATAAGTAGACTAGAACTGTAATTCAAAGCAACAACGCAGTTCTAAAACATGAATCATGCATTATGGGTCTCTCTCTTAGCCTACTTAAACCATGATTTAAGAAAAATTGAGTCATGATTCTTATGTGAATGAGCCAACCTTTTATGAAGTCCATGTTGATATCTTCCCACATCCATGCAGGAATCTCAAAATTTCGAGTCACGCCTCTCTACTTCCGATGTACAACTTTCACTTTCCGGTAGTTTGGACACTTAGCAATAAAATTATCTATGTCCCTCTTTATTTAAGTCCATCAATTGACTTATCTCATGAAACATTCCATGAAAGGTAAGTTTTACATTCGGTAACTTCTTTCCACCCTTATTAAATGTTTATTCGACCATTTTTGGGCTTTCCATAGTAGGTATAAATAGTTCCTTAGTATTTTTCCCACAATTCTCAACATTTAGAAGAATTCACAATAAAAACGTAAACAGTGTTCCCTTAAATAGTACACTAAAGAATTTATCATAGAGTTACAAGTTCAAAATCCTCTCCAAGTTCTTGCTCAAGATATCCCTTCAAGATTAGTTATGGGTTTTCAATGTAAGTTCCATCCACGTTCATGCCCAAAATTTCTGTGTTTCAAGTGATTCTTCAAATAGTAAACTTTTAGTATACTTATGATTTTCCTTGATATACCCATGTGAATTTAATTATGACAATGATGCATGAATTAGTGACTTTTTCTATGATTACTTCATATTATCATGATTTTATATTAAAAAGCATGTGGAAACTTGAACAAGCATGAATTATGATGATTTTATAAACTTTAGTGTACTTAGACTTATGAACCTTTATATATCATCATCATGAACTTAATTTACGAACTTAACATTGACCTAGTAAAACATATTAGATGGTTTTGATAAAATATGACATGAAACATCGATCACCAACTCAACTATCATTGGTCTCCTTCCTATCAGATATGGCATTCAGACAGTCATCAATGAACAAAAAGTGGATTGGATATCTAAATATGTCCCATATAATAACCTTTTTTGGTTATAAGCATAGTGCATTATATTAAGAGGATTATTTAGCATGAAGTATATTCTAGTTTAGTGTACCTCAATCTCACAAACTACGTTTCTAACGTAGATTTCCTTTATAGCTTATGAAAGTATCCTTAACTTTATGATTCACTTTAACCACATAATGTTAGGGTGGCCTCATTTCAGTACGGGGCTTAGTACACTGGACTCCATGTTGCTCATAGCATGGTTTATGTCAGTTCAAAAAAACTGCTGATGAAGGGTTCATGTATTGAAACTGGATAGTTTCTTTGGCATGATAGTTCTAAACTATTTATGATATTCAAAGACTTAGCTAGATAGTTTATGGTTTTATCTTATGTACATAATTTTTGCAATTGCATATGATTTATATACTTATTATTTATTTCATGATTTACATCTTGTTTATATCCATGCTTATTATTTATAAATACTTCTCTTTGCCTTTATTCTTATTCTCAAATACCAGTACATTCGATGTACTAACCACATTTTGTACTTCATTGTTCAACAATGTAGAGACAGGTCGTCCTTCTCATCCAAGAGCTTTGTTTAGATCTTATTGTTCACCTAGACTTGGTGAGTCCTCATAGCTTTAAGGACAGGGTATTGTTTATTTCCTTACTATTATTATCTAGATCTCTGGTGAGCTAGTTGGGGCTTGTCCTAGTAGCTTGATATAAGTTGATAGAAGCATCACAAATTGAGTTGTAGTATGTTTATTCAAATCAAGGAATTATCTTGCTTTAATACCAACTTTTGAGTTTTAATAGAATTTGATGTTTATCTTTCCTTTTACTACTTATCAAGCCATGTTTATGCTTCTGATGTATGTTCTTAGTTAGTAGCCAAGTGTATGTGTCAAGGTCTAGCTTAGGCCCACTTGTGGGTACTATGTGCCTTTTTTGTATTGGATGTAGACTTGGGATGTGGAAAACTTGGAATTGGCTAGCCTCGATTCAACATTCTATATGGAACAAGGTGCTCAATACTTACAAGTGGGCCTAATCTATCCCATGGAACATACACATGTCTACTAACAAAAAATATACAACATAAACATAATTAGGTTCGATAACTAATAAAACAAAAGATAAACAGAAAGTGTAATTAAATTCAAAAGTTTGTATTAAACAAGGATAAGTCCACAATATGACTCAACATACTACAACTCAATGTTTGAATCCTCTAATAAATTAGATTGAGATACTAGGACATGCCCCAACTATCTCCCTAAAAGTCTAGGAAATAAAAATAAGGAAATAAACAATACTCCAGTACTCAAAGCTATAAGGACTCAACAAGTCTGGGTGAACAACAATAACTCAACTAAGATATAGGATGTGGAAAATGACTTGTCTTTACACTATTGAACAATGCAACAAAAAATATAGTCAGTACCTTGATGTAATGGTATATGAGACTATATATAGAGGCAAACAAAAGAAGTTATAACTAATAACAATTAACATAAACTTGAAGTAAATCATGAAATAAATGATAAGTTTATAAATCATATTTAATGGCCCAAATTATGTACACAAGATTAAAAAAAAAATATCTATCCAAGTCTTTGAATATGATAAGTAGACTAGACTATTAGGCCAAAGAAACTAAGTAGTTCTTAAGCATGAATCATGCAACGTGAATTTCTCTTAATCAACATAAACCATGCTATGAGAAAAATGTCATTCTGTGTACTAGCCCCACATTGAAAATAGGCCACCCTAACTTGCCAGGGTTAGAGAGAATCATAAATCTAAGGATCCTTTCATAATCCATAACGATAATATGTAATGGCAATGTAGTTTGTGATATTGAGGTACGATAAACCCAAATCCACTCGGTGCTAAATAGTCCTTCCAAATTATAAAATATTCTCATAATCATAATAAGTTATCATATGGGACATACATAGATTCCTAGTCTACTTCTTTATCATTTATAATTTTTTGGATTCCGTATCTAAAAAAAACCAATGATAGTTGGACAGAGCTCTACATGTCATGTCATCTTTTATTAAAACCATCTCATAAGTGTTCATAAATAAATTCACGAGTAATGAGTATAACATACTAAAGTTTATGAAATACTCATATTTCATGCTCGTTAAAGTTTAAACATGATTATATCATGAATTCATGCATTACTATCATACTTATATTTACATGAGTAATTTCAAAGAAAAATCATAAGTAGGGATTGAACTCTAGAATTTCACTATTTGAAGAATCACTTAAAATACAAGAGCTTTAGGAATGATGATGGAAGGATCCTTTATTAAAAACCCACATACCTAATCTAAAAGGAATTTCTTAGAAAATAACTTGTAGAAGATGTTGAAATTGAAACTCTACGGTGAAGTCTTGAGCATACTTTTCTAAGGAACCTTTCTGACTTCTTTTTGTGAATTTTCTAAGTTTTCAAAATTGCGAGGAAAAAGACTAAATGACTATTTATAGTTAAAGAGTGGAATGAGGGTGGGGGGAAGTTAATAAAAATCCCATGAGGAATTAATAAAATTCTAGAAAAGTAACCTTTCACAGATCGATTCATGAGCTATGAACTGGTTTAACATTCTGTTAAACGTGTCATGAAAAAGAGTCTCATGTTTTCCATTCTAGATTGGACCTATGATTCAATTGTATGGGTCATGGAATAGTTCCATGGATCATGAAACCAATTATTAAATAGAGGGTCAACTTGGTGGTTTCCACGAATGCGTTAATGACTCGTAAACCCATTCCACGAGTCATCAAATCATTTGTGGAGTTGAGGTCCACTATCTAGTGTACTATATTAATTTCACGGCTTAAACCACATCCAGAGGAACCTTTCCCCAAATCTCTACTATTAAAATTATTTGATCTACCTTTAATAAGCATTATATTACCTAGTATTTTACAATATACATAAAAACAGAGGAGAGAAAAATTCTGGTGAGATATAGAATAAAAATAATTGAGTGAAAAGAAAAGAGAGTGGAATATGTTTTGTATAGACTCAGTAGATTTATAACTATTGTGAAGATAGTGTTTCGTGTAAGCTCAGAAGACCTGTAACTGTATGATTCTCATCAAATTGCAGTTACAGTCGGTTGAGACTGTGGAACAGTCAATTAAGGAAAGAGAAAATTGCAATTCATCTGCCCTCTTGCACTTTTAATCGATATCAAAGACCAGTGTCACACTTATTAATTAACAACTAGCGAGTAAAGATTAATTTCAATACATAAAATGGTTGATGTATAGTGGTGAGAAATAATGAATATCTATATTCAATCATTTGATTATGAAGGCTAGTCTGATAAAGAAAATTTGTAAAGATTCTTATCCATTTTTGGGTACATCAAATATCAATAGCATTATGAAAAAAATGCTAGAGAAATCTTCCTGCTCTATTGTGCCTTTGCAAAAAAAGAATATGAGAAAATGTCTTAAAAAATCACTAAATAAATATAGGATACATTGGAAGATATTCACAGAGGGACTGTCATAAATAAAGATCATCATGAAAACATAAATAAAATACCTAGGATGCTAAAAGGAAAAGAAGAAGGAAGATGAAGAAGATAGATAAAGTCAAAAAAAAAAAAAAAAGAGCCTACTCTATAATGATTGTATAAAGTTTAATTATTCAAATACTAAAGAGAAGTATTGCAAAATATCAACTTGGAACAATACAAAAGAATCTAATATGGAAATTGAAAGATACACGAAAAAGCAAGGATGAAGTCACCCTTTTCACAAGATCTGTTACAAAAATCTGCAACACAAAAGGGACAATACAGGATACAAGCAAGTCCTCTCATATTAAACATAAATTGAAGACAAATTTTATCAAAAGAATGGGCATATTTATGTTGACTACTCAAAAACAAAAAGAAAATCATCATAGGAACAGATTAGAAGCAAAGATTTAAGCAGTTGGAGGTATGTTCCAGACAACAAGCAAGATAAATCCTCTAACTGTTACTTCATGATTGTTGGAGACTCTAATGAAAATTATTTGGGTACCAAAAAGAGTCTTTTTTGTTGCCTTACAGGAACATCTCAAATTGGAAGGAATAGTCTTGAATATTGATATTATATTTGTTAATGAATCTTTTCCACTCGTTCAAGGATTGAAGTATAATCGATTGATCATTAATCAACAACGTGACTCAAATACTTAAGAAGTATTCAAAATTATGGATGACTTATAGAGTACTTATCTAGAAGATATCTTCCACCGAGGAAAATAAGATAAAACTAAATCCATCTAAATCCTATTATGTGATTAGAATCTATCTCTGAAGATTCTATGTTGTGGAAAAAGATAATGTGAAGTGTAAAGAAAAGGAAGTTGTCATCACTAAACAAAATTGCCAAGATATTATTGTTATTTCTATCCCTAAGAGAATTCATTCAAATCAATTAACTAATGAAGAAAAGAAGTCAACTAAGAAAATGACTTAAAAGTTTCTAAATCATGGGAGAAAAGGTATACAAAAGCTTGATCGACACAAAATATCTTGGAATACTTATAAGTTTGACCTGAATACTCTTTTCAAATAAGAATGGTAAGATTGTCATAAGACTGAGTATAAACATATGATAACAATACATACTATTTTTAAATATTTGATCTGATACAATATAAATGTGCTTAATTTGGATCATATGAAATTGCTTTCTAATTGATATATCTTGTTCCATTTTTGGGGATTTTATGATACATACTTTACTGAAATATTCTAATAAAAGTTGCAAAAATCTCATAGACTATGCTATGGATCACTCACGAGTTGTATAAGTACTACTTATGTTTAAAAGATTGTGCTAACTGCTTGAAATATTATAGTGATTTCCTTATAGCCGACTTAATTAATGTTTTTGTTTTCAAAATACCTTGGGATTTGTCAAAATTTTTTGAAATAATCCCGATAACATGTACTCATGACTCCTCTTCTCGAGACATCAATTCACTGCAGTAGTTATGATTACCCTCCATAGTTCTCTTATTAGTCAATCAATCGAGTCTCTTTATCTTCCTTAATTCTCTTTAAATCATCACCTTTCTCTATTCTCTCCTCTCACTTTACTCAACAATATATAAATGCTTCCTAGTCTCATAAATCCTTGAGTGATAACTCTGATAGTTCAAATTCTTCCAAAAACTCCATTAATGAAAACTCCATTTATAAAAGTAGAAGAATTGACTCTAGAAACCCTTCAAGTCCTAAGATCAACTTCTGGAATACCCTTATGAAATTTGTTTAGAACACTTAAAAATAAGCCAGTTTTTCATAGTAGAATCATTAATTTGGATATTCTATCTTTAATCAAGTGTAATATTCATGAAGTCTTTGAATTTCAAGATTGGGCACAAATCTTCTCAAACTATATTTTAATGATCCTCAATGTTATCTTTTAATTTCTACGCATGTTGACTATTTTACCATTCCCGAAACTACATTATTCAAACTTAGGTTTGATTTTATTGTTGGTTTGGGAACTGGATGAAAGTGAGATTTTGAAAATTTTGAGTTTTAAAGCATTATAGTGTAAAATATGAAATATTAGGGTTCATCTGATGTTCGGGTCCTCGAAATTAAAATCCATAAGTCTCATCAGCTCATGAATGTTGATTTTGTTCTAGTGGGACCTTTATTTTCTTCTTTAGCCCTTTCATGGTAGTTTTTGGGTGGTTTGACAGGATAAAGTTGAGTTTTTAAGAGAATGGTTGACTTTGATCAACATTTGGACATAAAATTCCCGAATTGAAGATCCAATAATTTCATTAAATTTTGGAGGTGGTTTTGTATTTGAATGAGGTATCTCTTATTTTTTATAAGCCCCTGGGGAACTTTTCTCATTTTGGTATTTTTAGTTAAAACTTAAACCTTAGTAAGTACCCATTAAGAATAACTCGTGCGTGTGTTTTGATGGTTCCTTTGAGTCTGGAACATTGAAATTCTTATGTTTGCATAATGGTTTGGTTCAATGGAATTCTGAATGAATCTTGAGGGTCCATTTAGAGAATTTTAGGACATACCTAGTTTGCTGTCCACTGGTTGCCGTCCTGACCTCCTCTGTAATGTTTAGGTATTGCAGATCCCCAAGACACCTTTGGTTGATGTTCATACCTGATCCACCATCTGCACTTACTATATTAACTTTCATAAATTAAAAGAGAAATTGTAACCTCCTGGTCATATGTAGTCATCCTCACACTGTGCCTGATTGGCGAGTCTACCATCTCCATGGATTTACCTTTTTTGGTCTACTCCTCAAGAGAACTACGAGAAGAAAAGAATCACTGCTACTGAAATTAAAGAGATTGCCTTTAAATATAGATAAAGAGATTGACTTAAGAAATTACTTAATTAAAATTCTTGTACTATGTCAAAAATGAAGTTCTTCCAGGCGGGGAGAATGAACTGTATCAGTCTATCTGCTATGCAACATAATTGAAAGAAAGGTAGGCAGTTTCATTAAGCGCTACCTTGATCATGGAGATAAAATCATTTGTTTTCAATTGCATCTCCATTCCATCGATCGTGACCTGTGTGAAATTTAAGATCTACGTTCTCGAAACCTAGGCCGCGTTCGTGAATGGTAACAGTTTGGATGGTTCAGTTAATGAATAATGATTGTGTCTGGACCATCACGATCACGGTGAAGCTTCTATTCACTAGTGATGTGTTTAATTAGTTTTTCAAAAACTTAGCTTATTTCACATGGAAAACAACAAACATAAAACCCTATTTTGGCATTTGTTGATCAAGGATTTTAAATATATCTATTGGGTTACTATTCTAAATCATTTCTCATCAATTTTTAGAATCTTTAACATAATTGTTTCATAAAATTTAAAGGTTTTGAACCCAAAATTGGTGATTTCATGCATGAACCCAAAACAGATAAAATCATAATTTGAGCCATGAAATGGATTAGGGTTTTTAATAGGACTCGGTATTTAGATTTCCCAAGTAATAGACAACATGTTTTTAGGATAAAGTTTGGTTTTTTAACCCATGTTCCCATGATGAGTTTTTGAATAAACTTTTATTATTTGAGTTTTGGTGTTGATTATTGTGTATTTCTTGAATACTTTGTATTGGTAACTAGATTATGCCCGATTGAATACATTCCAAAAGGGAAAATCTCCTGAGTAACTTGGATATTCAAATTCTAAGGTAATTTGAGATTTATTTTACCTTTCTATAAAATGTTAACAATTTAATGCTAGTTTATTGCAATTTAGGAAAAATGGGTACTTCGTGATTGATACTATCAAGCATGTTGGGTCTAAAATGAGCAAGTTTAGAATAATATGAATTCTTGATGAAATTGTTGAATCGTATAATTTATTTGGAATATAAGTTTCTTTGATTTGACCATGTAATTGGAAATGGTATCTTGAAGAAGGATTGAGGCCTAATTAGGTACTTGTGTTGATATTGCCCTTGATTAATTATTGAAACCCATATATGTCAAAATATTGTGATGCCGCTGATGCTAAATTGAGATAGAAAAGTTATACTTGATAGTGATTGCCCATGAGAGGCTGATATTATTGATTTGATATTCAAAATATTTGAATATGATACTAGTTGTAACGGACAAGTTACCTATGAGCAAGCCCTTAGCACGTGAAAATATTCACACACATATGTATAGAGAGGAAACTAAACTAAAAGAGGCACAATAGAGAAAAAATATGCCATAATGGTGGATTTAATAGATTAGGAGTTGGCCATAGTCGACAAAACATGAAACATAATTAGTAACATATAACTCTATATTCGAAAACCTCTAACAAGACTAGGGAGAACTATTGGGAAAATCCCCCAATCACTTCTAAAAATAGCAAAATAAAAAGCACAGGTAAGTAAAAAATAGCTACACTCCCCGACATGTAAGGGATCACCAAACCATTCTGATATATTTTCTACCAACCTTAAGGCTGGATTGAAAAACCTAAATCTGCATTATTAATAACATGCATAAAAAATGGGTCAATCTTATCGAATATACTAGTACGAGAGTGTATGCAATAAATCATGAAAGTATCATAAGGCTAAAATATATAAACCTGAGTAGTGATCCAATATAAAAACAGGAAAAATTTGAACATACCATAAATCGGGCTTTCAAGCATAAAAAGGTAAAACACAGTTAATTGGACCAAATCATCAGTTTTTAACTAAAAAATATTATTCGTGAGTTAGGAGTTTCTAATAACCAACAGAGACTACGTTATGAGCTACGTAGAATCTAGTGTCTTCAATCCACGCCGAAAAAGGTTCAACATCTTATAACCCACATTGTCATATTCCCTAACTAGCCATGTCAATGACTAAACTTATAAGTTCTATGTTAAGGATTCTTAACTAGAGTAATTATAATAAACCTGAGTAGGAAACCGGTTTTGGATTAACTTCACCTTACTAATGGCTTACTAATCCTATCGATGCTAAATAACCCTCCCAAAATTAAATATTCTCATATTCATAAAATATTTATTATAAAGGGACACATATAGATGACAAAAATTTAAACATAATTGAGTCAGAGTTCCATAGTATTCTTTTCTTGTATATCATTCTTGTTTTGCATAAATATTATCATGCTCATCTAGGGATTCTTGGATTTATGAAAAAGATATTATAATATGGATTCACTAGTTGTATACATGCTAAATCAAGATTTTCTTTTCATAAATTTAATAATATTTAAAGAATGCTTAACATTTATAATTCATGTAAAGCATATGTAAATCATGCCATGAGTCTTAAAAGACATAAATCTTAAGTAGTTCAACAAGTAAAAATAGTTTCTATAAATTCATAAATAAAGGGTTTTTAACCATAGATCATGGAATCATATATTTTGTATGAAAATCATTCTAATAATATCTAAATAGTAAGACAATGCACAATTTAAAAGTATGTACTTAAATTCATGACAAATCCATAAAGTTGGGTTTCAAACCCTAGAGAGAAAACAACTATATTTTTCATAAGATTAGATTTTTTGGGCATGAGGATTAATTGAATCTTATATGAATACCCCCATTGTGAACTGATGCTAATACATTGGTGAAATGGTGGAGAAGCTTGGAGACTTGGAACCCTAGGATGAGAAGTAAGAACCATACTACTTTTCTTTGTTCCTTCGTTTGCTCTTTTTGTTTTCTGATTATGGAATGTGTTAGAAAGTTTTTATTTGGCTAAGTGTGGGGAAA
Organism: Withania somnifera; assembly: GCA_039654485.1. Lineage (NCBI taxonomy): Eukaryota > Viridiplantae > Streptophyta > Magnoliopsida > Solanales > Solanaceae > Withania > Withania somnifera. The sequence continues at coordinate 4,550 of JBDJHY010336581.1, read as the reverse complement.
AACTATAGTTTAGTAAATAAATGAATTTTTATGTATTGTAATCACTTAAAATTAAAAAAAAAAAAACAACGTGATTTTATTAGGAATTAATAGAGGAAAGTGGCTGAAATAGCCTTGAAAAAATAGGAAAGAATTGCATAAATTTGAATTTATAACAGTGATAACTGTATTATGGTGGGTGCAGCCACAACCTACTAGCCTTGATGGTAGGCACCACAGTTACCCTCAGTCAATTTTCCCTGCACACTTTTCTTAAAAGGTGACACACTTTCCACACCAAGCTTCCTACCGTGGCACATTTTAAGGCTTCTAAGCATCTAAATCATATATAAACATATCAGATTGATACCCAACCATTACCATGACTTTAGGAATATAAAAAAACACCATTTCACCCTTGAAAACATCAAAAAACTAGAGTCATAAGGAATCATTAGAGTTACTACAAGGCATTAAAGAAAAGGTCATAACTTTCTACTCTAAACTTGAAATTAAACGCGGTTTGTTGTGGTACGAAGTTGACTTCGAGGAATTTGCAAAAATGCAAACCACACCACATTTTTGGAGGAAAAAAAATGTTTAGGCTCGCATTAATGATTAAGGTTCAGGTTAAGACAAATACAAATAACAATTCGAACACTATATAACATTTTGAGTGATACGAAACAATAATTCAATACTTCAGTAAGGATTTTATGGCCTACGATAAAGTGGGAAATGATAGAATTCGGATTTATGAGAAACATAGAAAGTTTTAAAATTTTGCTCAAATATAAAGATGTTGCATTATCTCCCCCTTGGAATCACTCGTTCTCAAATGAAAGATAAGGTTAGGATATGAGAAGAACAAAGAGATGAAAACGAATATGTTTCTTAAACTTGACCTACCCAACACACTACATTGAAATAGATCTAAGAATGACTGAACATAAATATCATGATATGAGTATACAAATAGAGAAACATTATAAGGATTACTTACTGAATACCAACCATGTACGTGACGCTTAATGATTTAAACTAAACATAAATAGGATGATAAATAATATAACTTAATTAGATATGAATCTAGCATGAATTCATGGACTAAGACTTAATCTAAGATGGATCGTGGTATTACATGAGGACTTGAATCAACTACGAAAGATCATATGAGTATGAGGCATGGGCACAAGGAGTTAATATAACTGGAAACAACTGTATGAGCTTAGATGAATTTGAGTATACTATCATAACATGTCTAGGGCTATTGTTGTAAAATGAGTTGTATGATCGCGAATGACTTTATATAGCTTCAAAGGAGTTCATAAGCATGAGTTGATAGTGGATGATACTGCATGGATTTTCTGAAGTCACGAGATCATAAACTTGATTCTATAAGGTGGACTTCATTACCTTAGACAACTTCTCCATAAGGAACTTAATGAGAAAGGATCAAGGAACATAACTTACATGGAAAATTTTAGATAAAAACTATTAACACGATATGAGCACCTTAGCCATAAGGCCTGGGCTTAAAAGATAGTAATTCCTTATCTTGAAACTGATTTCTGTAACTGAGCATATACCATGGATGGAAATGATTTATCTAGAAGTAAGAACTTAGCTAGACTTATTATAACATGTCTACACAAAAGGAAACATATGGAATAGGCACAGGTATGAAATTTAGGGGAGTAAAATTAGGGAAATATTCTGAGTCTGCCTTTTTGATTTAGTTTGGATCTGCACATGGAACATGATAATCTAAGGTAGGAAACAAGAAATAAATTTCTTCTAACTTTCAAGCCTAACTCTATTCCACCAACATGCTCTCCATATGAACGAATAAGCTTCACTGACTGAGAACTCAAACTCTCCTGAGGGCCTCCTTCTCAAACTTATAAGGGCTAAGTCTATCTACATGACTTACTTTGTTTAATCTTAACCCGAAGGTACGAGGTAAAGAGATGTAATCATGCTGGTCTAACCCATTAATTCTATATTCTATACCCACAACAAATTACTCTTTCTTATTACTAGAAATCAACCATAAGCTTCAATTTTAGGAGTCATTAACTGTATACCATAATCATTCACACATTTATCTATAAAATATTCGAGCTTGTTAATATACTCAATTTATGTCTTCCCCGGAACTAAAAATAAACCATCTGGGGATTTCCTTACCATTGTTGAAATCAGTAACTATACACTTTATAATGACACTTACAATTATTTATGTGATTTATGTGAAATTTTGTATTCTAGAGCCTTCTAATAGCTGCCCCCGGTCCATTATGATTTACTGGGATCTGTAGTCCGGTTTTGGGTGGTTCGGTTGAGATTTATCTCACTTTGCCTATTTTAGAGCTTCAAACTAAGTACTTGTTGACTTTAGATAAATTTTCTTCAAGACAAGATTGTAATCAAATTCTGATAGTTTTGTTAGCTTTGAAATTCAGAAAAAGTTTAGACGGACCATAAATTTGTGTTTCGGGGTTTGATTTTGAGGTTGTGTTAAATTATAGCTTTTTATTTCATTTAAGGCCCACTTTGGAGCTTGGGTGGTCTTTTGGTGTTCGGAGTGTCAGAATAAAATTTTGATGCTTCTACCAGCTCCAAAATGATAATTCTAGGCTAGTGAAGGTGTTGGTTCACTTTCGGAGTTACAGCTGTGTATTTGTGGTGTTTGTTACAGTTTAGCCTTTTTGGCCTAAAGGTTAACCTGGTCCTCATTTTTTTGAAACGATCTTGTATTCCAATTTCAACTGCACCATTAAACCAAAATATGTTTTTCACTTAAAATGCATATTTGGTTTTTTATTGTTGGACTCCGTTTCAATTCTGTTCCCTTAATTTAAAATTCTATAGTTTTAGATTTTCTTTGCAATAGTTGTTGGCCAGCATAATCATGTTACTACTAACTTTTGGCCAGCGCGGTCGCGATGGAAAAAATAAAAAAGCTTAATTAGTGCGATCGCGTCATTTCCCAAAAAAGTTAATTAGGACAATCACGCCATTTCCAGAAAAAAATTTATTAGTTAATTATTTTAGCGCGAATGCGCTAAAATAGAGCAAACACGTCCTACTACAACAAGACATAAAATAGTAGAGCCTCAACTTTTTAGTTTATTTTGAAACCTGTTTCTTAGTTTCTCCTCTTCCTCTTGTGCGATTTATGTTGGGAAATTCTGCAAAACTTTATGGAAATTTTTCTTGAAGATTCCCCACGTCTTCCCTACTCTCGGTAGGTATTTTTCTCCGTCAATTTCCACTAAAATTGGCGGCTTTCCTCATTAATGCCCTAGTTTTGTTAAATCATAAATTATTCGAATATCTTAAAATATATAGGGTAAAACCATTTTCTTTGGGTTTCTTACTCCTTAGTAATCATTGCTCTTTCGAATTCCATCATTTAATTCATAAAAGCTCGAATCTTTAATCCCTTTTTAATTAAATATCTTTTGGTTGTTTGAGGCCTTTCCCATGCCAGAATTGTGTTTAATTTTGGAGCACGGGTTCCTAACAATACTAGAAAACTCGTGGTGATGTTTATTTTTTGTTCTAGCTAGGGGGGCCTACAGATCCATTTTAGGCTCAGTCCAAAACATAGTTTAAAATATACTATTAGACTCATATAGACCCCTAGGTTATTATTTCATAAGTTTCAGAGCCGTTGGAGACTCTTTTCTATCAATCAGTTTCACATTTGGATTTGTAGTGCATTATTTATCGAACGACAGGTAGACTGTGGGGCTATGTCTGGGTATATAGCTTTCATAATTGTACTAAATATCATCTGTGGGCTAGGTTTTATTGGTTGTTATAGTGTACTTGAACTACTTATTCGTTTCATCCCCTATACATTCCCTATTTTAGAGCTCAATGAAATATGATAACCAAGACTTAGTATTAGCCTCGTGATGTCTTTAGGGTAACTCTGGGTGTAGTATAAAAGTGATGCATGGCCTGGTTTTGAGTTTTTTCCTTTGGTTTAGGCTGTTGTATTATGCTTCTAGTTATACTTTAGTTGCACCTGTGCAGGGCATAAGTTGGCTATGTATATTATGTGTTGTTGATTCATTCTATGAGAGTGTGTGCCATAGGCTCCGATTGAGAATGCATTGGGGCTGGGGCCTCTATCACTAATTGATTATTATGTCGTGGAGGCTAGATACTGATAATAAGGATAATAATATTACATATGATAACTTGAAATATTTTGATAATAATATAAGTTAATGGACTTTTACTTGCTTTAGACTCGGTGTTATTCCGAGCACCCAGTATTACTAGTTTTACTTGTTTTAGTACAAAAAATCACACCCTGGCACAAGGAAATATAATTTGACTAATTAATGTTGGGACTTGAGTCAGACTATTTTCAATAGTGAGTACAGACTTGTGTCCAATGTCGTACAATAGTGAGTACAATTTTTTTACACTTTTCACACCTATTGGGTTGGAGACTTTGATGATACTTGTTTCGTTGTGGACGTTTGTGATATCACTATATTGAGGCGTTGGACGCCATGACTTTTCGAGATTATGGCTTAATGATACTTGTT
>JBDJHY010336476.1:0-18912 GCA_039654485.1 Withania somnifera | reverse complement strand
TATCACCGATTGATGATGAGCCTTAAAGGCCAGTGATATGATTATGATACGAGCCCAAAGGGCTAATGATGATTATTTTGATAAAAATGAGGTATTTGATGATTATTAATAATTGAAGTACTGTTTTTACTGATTTAGTCTCGGTGTGGAATCGAGCACTCGGTTTTACTATTTTACATATTTTAGTCCAAGGATTTATTCTTGGCACATGGTGCAGATACCAGCATGGGTTATTAGAGATGTCGTGATCGTGAGGAGTAGATACAACGAATCGCAGAGATTACGGTGAGCTTTGTCATCCGAGCCGACTATGGTTTCCTTGAGTTTGTCTTGCTTTATTCTGTCCATAGCAGGCCCTATGTTGTATTACTTTTGTAGGAGTTACTTTGTATTTTCTATCTTACGGATATTCTGTATAGTAGCTCCATATGCCATTGACACCAGGTTTTGGGATTTGGGTTATATATGTATCCCTTCTACATCTATTCTTTTATGTTTTTTGTTTATGTTTCTTTCTGCTTGCTATATAATTCGAGCGTTCATAGCCCATTGCATGTAGCTTTGAGCTGTAGGATTAGGCTTGTCTGTTGGAGGATTATAGACGCCATTATGACCTGAATTTTAGGTTGTAATAGAGTGGTATCATAGCTTAGGTTGAACGGTATGTTTGGCATTGGAGTAAGTACATAGTAGAGTCCTGTGGATCAGTATCTAGATGTCCGCATCTGATCTTCGGGAGGCTTTGGTGTACCTTAGAAAACATTGTCCTCTTTGGAATCCTATCATGCATTGTTATCCGTAATCTTCTGGAACTTACCTTGGCTTTATTCCTTCGCAGATGGTCTGTACTAGAGGATCTTAAGTGTATCGGGACCCTCCCCCATTCAGTCAGGAGAGGGTAGGGAAGGATGCTCCATTGATAATTATTGCCCTAGCTATTTCATAGCCGTAGGCACACACCCCCCACCCCCACCCCCCCGTGCCTTGGTCACAACCTATTCCTCCACCACCTACCACGTTTAGAGATTTATTATAGCAGATGCTCCAGATGTTAGATAGTACAACGAAAGATAGGTAGCAGTCATATGCTTAAGGAGCGGCACATGATGCACACCTCCCTAGTTTCTACAGCTCCAGGACCACACCTAGCAGAACCACCAGCTGCACCATTTCAGACTACTACCACTGCTTCTGCACCAATACTCGCTCTTACTATACCTGCATTTCAGGTGTGAAAGATGTTGGACCATTTTCTATGGATTTCCCCCGCCAGGTTCTAGGGAGCACAGAGGAAAGAACCCTTATGAGTTTGTTACTATTTGTGAGGAGCACCTTTGAACTTTAGAGCTTTTTGATTCACATAAAGTAGACTTTACCTCCTATCTACTTAAGGGTGCCGCCAGTCAGTGGTGGCGAATATTTTGGGATCGTAGACTATGAGGGTCAGCATCACCCACTTAAGGACAGTGCAGAGAGGCATTTCTATCTCAGTATGTGCCTAGGAGCATCTGTGAGGAATCACGGGCATATTTCGAAGGGTTGAGATAGGGCTCTATGACTGTGCCAGAGAATGAGTCATGATTTACGGATTTACCTAGGCATTCCGGGGACTTGATATCTACTGAGGAGGAGCAAATTCATTACTTTCCCATGGATTGAGGCCTGATTTGCAGGGCTATGTTGAGTTACTTCTGGTTTTACATAAGTCATTTCTAGATGTTTTTCACGATGCTCATTGTATAGAGATTTTGACTCACCAATCTAAAAGGGGTAGTAAGAAGAGGCACCGTCATCAGGGCAGGTTTTTAGGGTCTAGGTCAGAGGGTCGTGGTATTGACCGGAGGTTCCAGCCGAGTCGACAGCACCAGGCCTCTAGTAGTGGGGTAAGAAATTGGCCTATCAGGGGCCTAACTCCATGTTCGTGAGGCCTTACCGAGGGGTCCCGTGGTTAGGTCAAACTTGGGATGTTTTCTATGAGTGTGGGGAGTGTGGTCATTATACCTAACATTGTCCCGGGATCCCCAGAGGCAGTTTAGCTAAGGGGTGCTTTAAGTGTGGGGGCCATTCTACTGTGCCTGAGATTTCCCTCTACATAGGGCCTCTCAGGACATAGTGCTACCTTTTTAGCCATTACAGGAAATACCACCAGTCAGAAGGGGCCACCAGCCATTCAGGAAGCTAAGGGAGGAGGTAGGGTGGCCAAAGGCAGAAGCAAGGATTTTGGTGCACAGGGAGATGGGGAGCAGCGCCAACTTTATGTTATTCCTAACAAGGCTAAGGTCGAGGCCTCCGATGCATTTTTCACCAGTACTTTGACTGTTCTTGGGTTTTTTGCAGTGACATTATTTGATTCGAGATACATACTATCCTACATATCTATTTATTTTTCTTTGCAATTGGGTGTTTATAGTGAGTGGCTGCCTGTACCCTTGAGTGTATCTACCCAGGTGGGTGTATCCCTAGTAGTTGATCGAGTATATAGGTCATATCTGGTGACTATTTAAGGTCGCGACATATGGGGTGACTTGATTGAGTTGGCTATGTTAGATTTTGATGTGCTTCTGGGCATGGACTGGTTGTCCTCCTATCATATGGTCCTGGATTATTATGCCAAGACCGTGACCTTATTTGTGCCTTATATGCCCTCTATAGTGTGGCACAGTCCCACTAACCGTTTGTTAGATTGGTTTATTTCTTATTATCGAGCCCATAGACTTGCTGCTTGAGGTTGTTATGCTTATTGGGACCATGTTAGAGATTTTAGTGTTGAGTCTCTTTCCCCTGAGATTGTTCCACTTGTTAGCGAGTTTGTCAATATTTTCCCTGTTGATTTTGCCTGGCCTTCCACCAGAGTGGGATATAGATATTTCTATCGAGGTTGAGCCGGGCACCAGGCCTATTTCTACTCCTCTATATCTTATGGCATAGGTTGAGCTTCGTGAATTGAGTGTTCAGCTGCAGGATTTTCTTGACAAGGGTTTTATACATCTTAGTGTAGCATCGTGGGGTGCCTCGGTGTTGTTTGTTATAAAGAAGGGTGGGTCCCTACGGATGTGTATTGATTTTAGGCAGCTGAACAAGGTGACTATTAAAATAAGTATCCTTTTCCATGTATTGATGATTTGTTTGATTATCTTTAGGGAGCCACGGTGTTCTTTAAGATTGATCTGAGATCTGGCTACCACCAGTTGAGGATTCGGGCTAAGGATGTCCCAAAGATAGCTTTTTGGATGAGGTATGGGCACTATGAGTTTCTGGTGATGTTGTTTGGGCTAACTTATTCCCCTAAAGCTTTCATGGATTTGATAACTTGGGTATTTTGACCTTATATGGATTCATACGTGATTGTTTTTATCAATGACGTACTAGTTTATCCACGAAATTGAGTTGAGCATAAGGGGAACCTAAGAGTTGTGTTGCCAACTTTGAGGACTGAGCGACTCTATTCTAAATTCTCAAAGTATGAGTTTTGGCTAGATTCTGTCTCCTTTCTAGGCCATGTGGTATCGGGTACTGATGTCAGTGTTGATCCAGCTAAGGGTACAAAAGTTTATGATTGGCCTCGACCTATGTCCGTCACTGAGATTTCTAGCTTCGTAGGGTTAGCAGGGTACTATCGATATTTTGTTCAGGGTTTCTTTTCCATTACATCCCTCTTGACTAGACTGAAATGGAAGGATGTGCCTTTCCAATGGTCAGATGAGTGTAAGGCCAACTTTTTGAGGCTGAAGGGGTTGCTGACTACTGCTCTGGTTCTTGTTCTACCAGTTGAGGGCCAGTCATTTACAGTGTATTGTGATGTTTTGAGTGTCGACTTGGGTTGTGTTCTGATACAGTAGGGCCATGTTATAGCATATTCATTGAGACAGCTGAAGGATCATGAGAAAAACTACCCCACCCATGATTTGGAGTTGGTGGCGGTAGTTTTAGCTCTTAAGATTTATGGCACTATTTATATGGAGTCCATTGCGAAGTATTCACTAATCACCACAGCTTGCAGTACATTCTGATTCAAAAGGAGCTTAACTTGAGGTAGTGGAGTTGGATTGAGATCCTGAAGGACTACAATATGACTATTCTCTACCATCCGAGCAAGGCCAACGTGGTTATCGATGCCTTGAGCTGGAAGGTGGTTAGTTTGGGTAGCTTAACTGCAGTTCCTATTTATGAGAGGTCGTTGGCTCAGGAAGTTTATTTCTTGGCCAGCAAGATAGTTAGGTTGGATCTTTCAGAGCCGGAGAGGATTATTGCCCAAATTGAGTCCAGATCATCCTTGTTTGACCAGATTCAATAGGGCCAGTAGGAGGACCCACGTTTAGTACAGTTGAGGGAGAGGTTCTTATCAAGTGATTTTTATTGGGCTAGAGTAGACTCTGAGGGTGTATTATAGGTTCATGGCTGCCTTATTGTTCTGAGGATTAGTGATCTAATTCAGACCTTATTGTATAAGGACCACTACTTCAAATACTCTATTCACCCGGGTACTGGGAGGATGTACCATGATCTGAGGCAACACTATTGGTGGTGAGGTATGAGGAGGTCTATTATGTCCTTTGTGTCTCAGTTTTTGAACTGTGAGCATGTGAAGTTCAAACATCGGAGGTCGAGTGGTGAGATGCAGAGGCTGCCTATCCATGAGTGGAAGTGGGAGCATATCACTATGGATTTCATCACATGCCTTCCCCGTATCCCTGGGTCATCATGGATCGATTTACCAAGACAGCTCACTTCCTACCGACTAGTTTGACCTGGGGAGCAGAGTGATTAGCCAAGCTATATGTCCGTCAGATAGTTTGACTTCAAAGGGTACTATTATCTATCATATCTGATCAGGTCACAATTCACCTTACGGTTCTGGAGAACGATTCAGAGGGAGTTGGGCACAGAGGTCGATCTGAGTACAACTTTTCACCCACAATGGGCATTCCAAGAGGACCATTCAGGTGCTTCATGATATGTTGTGTGCATGTGAGTTAGACTTTGAAGGTAGTTAGGATAGGCACTTTCCCTTAGCAGAGTTTTCGTATAATAATAGCTACCACTCCAATATTCAGATTGCATCATTTGAGGCTTTGTGTAGCAAGTATTGCAAATCGCAAGTGGGTTGGTTTAGTAGTGGCGAGAATTGACTCCAGAGTTCCGATTGAGTTCATTATTGGCGACTTGGTCTTTCTTCGAATTTTCACCCATGAAGGGCGTTATGAGCTTTGGTAGAAGGAGAAAGATTAGACCTCGATTCATTGGGCCCTATGAGATCTTACAAAGAGTGGGAGAGGTAGCCTATATACTTGCCTTGCCACCTAAGTAGTTGTAGTTCACCCAATTTTCCATGTATTGATGTTCCACCACTATGTACTGGATACGTTCCATGTCCTTCATCGAGAGGTTATGCATATTGATGACACCCTGACTTGTATTGAGGATCTTGAGGCTATTATACATAGAGATATGAGGCGGCTCAGGTCCAGGGAGATTCAGGTAGTGAAGGTTCATTGGGCATATCGACCAGTTGAGGAGGCTACCTGGGAGAAAGAGAGTGATATGCAGGCCCAGTATCTACATCAGTTCGAACCTTCAGGTACTACTCCTTTCTTGACTTTCGAGGATGAAAGTACATTTTGTTGTAATGACCCATTTGGTCATTTCCTTGCTTTTTGTCTGTTTTTTATGCTTAAAGTTGTTTGGTAGTTTCCCAAGTCATTAATGACTTGTTGGGACCAGTAGCTCGATACCCTAGCGACTCATTTACTTGTTATGTTAGTTACCCTATTTTGAAGTTTTATTTTTACATGGTGGAACTAAAGAGTAAATTTGTAGTAAATTCACTCGAAATCAAATTTTGAAAGTTCCGTTAGCTCCTGAATGCCAACATTGGTCTAGGTGGACCTTAAGCTCATGTCCTGGGCTTTTCGTTTTGTCAGCCCAGCCAAAGCTTATTTTGGAGCCTGGGTGGTCTTTCAGTGATCGGAGCGTCAGATCGAAATTTTGATGATTCCATTATCTCCGGAATGTCAATTTAGGGCTAGTTGAATTATTGGTTTGCTTTCCGAGGTGTTCGGATTTTTTTGAGTCGGTTTGTGGAAAGTCCAAAGATTGGCTCCTTTTGATCCTTTTGAGTATGTGGTCCTTTTCACTTAAATGGCCTCATTTAGTCATTTTTTTGATTTAGTTGGATTCATAGTGTATTTTATACCTAAAATGCACTTTTGGTTTGCTAGAATTGGACTCAGGATGCTAGTTTAGGCCTCTCAGAGGATTCATTCATTGCTAAGTGTAGCTACAGGTTGCAGATCGCACCAGCAGCCTCTTGGTTTCCCTGGAGAGGTCGCCCCAGTGCCTAGGGAGCTGTCCTAGTAGGGTCACCCCAGCAGCCCATGCATCCTATAAATAGTGTTTTAAGTTGAGGGGAGTGGTGGGGAGTTGCATTTGAACTTGTGTGGGTTCTTGGAGCAAGTTTTTCTGGGTAATTGTCATTCTTTTTGCCTCTTTTATCTTGTGTAAAGTGTTTTTATTTCATTACTTTAAACCATGTTTTCTCCTTCGATTCCTTATCGCCTTAAGCTCAAACTTGGACTACGAGTCCCCGAGATGAGGGATCCGTGCTAGTATGTTTAGTTTGATCTTTTAGGCTGTGGGGCTCGCTTTTCGACCCGGGTTGCTAATTGTAATATTGGTCTCACTCTTCATACTTTGATCCCTAGATTCATTATTGTATAGTTTCGGGTGACTTTGGCTGTGTTGGATCTTTATGCCTATAGTGCACGCACTTTGGTGACAATAATTATTGTATGTTTATTTCTGTACTTTATAGACCAGGTTATTATTTATGCTTGTGGTATGGCTAGTAGTGTGGGCTAGGTTTTTAGGTTGATCATTGTATTTTAGCTGATATCCTTTTGGATTCCGAGGGCTCGTGAGAGGGCATAGAGGGTGAAGGGTTGTATGCCCGGGTCCTAGCCCCACCATATGGAGGCGACAAACCTTGGGAATTATTTTAGTTGTTGCATAATGAGTGTTGTAAGATGAGCTCTTAATTGGTGGCCTTTTGCCAATCCTAGATTCCAGTTACTTTTTATCTTCATTATTATCATTATTGTCATTATTGTATTATGTTGTTGAACCATGAGGGCAAGGTCCTGAGTATTGGCACTGATGGGGGCGAGGCCCTGAAATTTTGGTACTGATAGGGGGCTAGGCCCCGAGATTTGGCACAGTTTGAGCTAGGCCCAGTATTGGCACTTATTGAGAGGATGGTCTTTGTTACTTTAAGATACTGCTCTATTTTACTTTTCTACACCCCGATGTATTTCCTTTGTATTGTGTGTGCTCACCGGGATTAAGGAGGAATTCACGGTGGGTTTTATTATGCTGTTTGTACTTACCGATGGTATGGGACACCAGCTAGGTTTTGTTTGTTTACTTTTTGTTCCTTACTTAGTTGTATCCTATTGTTTGGTCCTTTATTCGTAGTACATGCATATATAACATTATGGTTAGTGGGGTTTCTCTTAGTTGGAGCACAAGTATGTTTCCTTAATTTGGTTCGGGTCTTTCGGGTACTAGTCACTCCGGATTGTGTTCACCATGGTTTAGTTCCTCTAGATCTGTACTTGCACTTTCAGTGTCTTATTTTCTGTGTATCTATTAGCCTTATCTCTTTCCTCCTATTATTGACCTATTTTACTTCCTCGCCTTTATTACTCACATTTTATTTTAGCCCAGTTCTGCTGATAATACCTACTGGGTACCTTGTTTGGTACTTATGCTACACTTCTGTACCTTTTTCGTGGTGCATATACCGGTAGGGGTTATCTTAACATCGTGATCATCCCGAGTAGAGACAACTGGTCGTAGAGATTACGATGAGAGTTATCATCCGAGCAACCGTGGTTTCCTTGAGTTCAACTCGCTTTATTTTTTCTATAGCAGGCCCTGAGTTGTATTAATTTTGTAGGAGTATTTGTATTTTCTATCTTTTGGATATTCTTTATAATATCTCCATATGCCATTCACACCAGGTTTTCTGGATTTGGGTTATGTATGTATTCCTTCTGCTTCTGTTTTTTTATGTCTTTATTTTTGTCTTTCCTCTTTGTTAGATGTTTCGAGAGTTTATAGCCCATTGCGCTAGCTCCGGGCTATAGGGTTAGGATTGTTTACAGGAGGGTTATAGACGCCATCATGACCTGAATTATGGGTCATGACAAGCTTTGATTGAGATTGATGTCACAAAGGAGCTACCAAGAAAAATCATGGTATTAGATCCAATGGGCATCTGTTGGAGAGACAACTGGAATATGATTGGGATCCTCTATATTGCACTACATGCTTAAATTTAGGACATAAATGTCCACCAATTGAAGCAACTAAAGTTATACATCTACTTCCAATGACAAAACCTCTAAAGATGAAGCACGTATGGGTAAATAAGGATGTTAGTGATGTCTCGGGACCAAGCAACACTACGGAGGCTTCTGATAAAGGGGAAAACACCCAAAGGCTACTGTGAAAATGAATAAAGTCAGCAATAGGGATGTCCTATGGCAGATTGTGAAACACGAGATTGGAGCCAAAGTTTCACAACATGTAAAGGTATCACAAGTAGGAGACATGAGTACTTTTAGCCCTCTAAATGAGCTGCGGGAAGATCATACAGAGATACATCAGTTAGGGTTGGATAAGGGTGTGAAGGAGCCATGAGAAGGCTCATCTTTACAAGCATTATGAAGATTACCATTTGGAATGTAAGATGTTTTAATTATGTCTATAAGAAGAAGGAACTTAAGAAATATATTCAAGAGAAAGATATTTCTTTTGTAGCTATAAAAGACTATCGAGTAAGGAGAATAATATCTTAACGATCATGAAGAAAATACTTAATTCACAGGAATAGTACTATAATTATAGTCAGAATGGTAGAGGAAGGATACTAGTATACTGGGATCCTAACAAAGTTAAGCTTTCTATGGTACATATGTATGAGAAGTTGACTCGTGGCTGCATTGAGATCATTAGGATCCATATTGCTTTTTCTTTAATAGTTGTGTATGGCCTAAATAGAGTTAATGAAAGGAAGACCTTATGGGGATAATTAAAAGGGATATGTAACATCTTTGAAGGTCATTGGCTTGCTATGGGTGATTATAATATAGTAGAAAATGTCAAGGACATATTAAAAGGAAAACCGATGTATAATATTAAAATAGTGGACTTTAGAGATTTCGTGATTTATACTAGAACTACTGAACTAAAACGGGTTGGGAAGAAATATATGTGGACCAATTCTCATGTCTTCGGTATCATTGATAAAGATATAGTTAATGATGACTGGATGACACAAATGCATCAACCTGAAATAGAAGTTAAGGATCCTATTTTTTCTAATCACTTGCATCTGAGCATTGAATTTAAAGATTTAAACAGGGTTATGGACAATCTATTTAAAATTTTCAACTGTTTGGCTGACCACCAAGATTTCCCAAATAAGGTTGAATAAGCATGGAAGAGACAAGAGCAATACATTGGCATGCAAGGAGTGTGGAAGAAATTAAAGTTGGTTAAAAACAATCTCAAGGAGATAAATACTAAGGAATTCAAGGGTGTTGGGGATAAAATTAGAAAGACAAGAGAAAAACTTGCAAAAGTATTAAGAAGCTAAGTTTGTCCATCAAAAGTTCTTGACACAGGAACTTGAAAAATGGATTTGTATTAAAGAAAGTATCCTTACAAAAGGCTAAGGTAGAGTAGTTAAAATCGGGGGGATGTAAATAATGCCTAATTCTTTGCTAGCATGAAGAATAGAGTAGCACACAATACTTTCCAAAAATTGTTCGCTGCTTCCGGGACTTGTATTCAGACTCAAGGGGATATTGTTATGGATATTAATTAGTTCTATAAAGATATTTTATGAATTCCTTCTTCTCATATGCCTTTGATCAACCCGACAACAACTAGGGAGGGTCTAATCCTTAATAGATATCAGTAACTGGCCCTTATCTAACCTGTTACTCATGCTGAAATTTATGTTGCTTTTGATTCTATTGATGATTCAAAGGTGTCTGGATGTGATGGTATGAATGTTTTATTATTCAAGAAGGCATGGAAATTTATTTGGGGGGGGGGGGTATGTTATTGATGCTATGTTGGATTTTTTCTTGTCAAGTATTATGTATCAGCTTATAAACTACACAAACATTTCCTTGATTCCCAAAGTTTTGAATCCCTCTAGAGTAAATTAATTTAGACTCATTGCCTGTTGTATTCTCTTGTACAAAATTGTTTCCAAAGTGCTCACTTTTAGAATGCAAGCTGTGATGAATGTGTTAATTGATGGTAACCAAGCTATATTTGCATGTGAAGAGGTATAATGGATAATATAGTGTTGGTCCATGAATTTGTAAAACACTATAGTAAAAAGCGGTGTCACATATATGTATGCTTAAATTACACTTAAAAAAGGCATACAACTTTGTTGAATGGGTATTCTTGGAACAGGTTCTTCATGGGCTGAATTTCTGGAGAAGTTTATGAGATGGATTATGCTATGTGTGTCTATTGTCTCCTACTCAATCCTCAGTAATAGTAATCCCACTATACCTTTCCATACAAGGAGGGGGATAATACAGGGTAATTCATTATCCCCATATTTTTTCTTTATTATCATGGAATATTTTACTAGAATTCCAAAAAGACCGAGGAAGATTCTTAATTTTGACTTTCATCCATGATGTGAGAAGCTCAATATAGTTCAACCGAGCTTTGAAGATGACCTTTTACTTTTCTTTAAAGGTGACCTTAGATCTTTTGAAATAATGATTGATTGCTTTATTGAATTCCCATAACTGTAGACCAATCACCAGATAGGGTATTAATGACCATCCATCCCTATTAACTACCCCAATACCCTAACCAAATGCCCCCTTAGAAGTTAAATGCTCAAAATTGAAAGGTCTGTTGTGCTTTAAAAAATACAGTGCTTTGTCTCAATGATAAATGCAACTAACTTTTCACTCTAGCATGTGAGAACATTTAAAATGCACCAAAAAGTACAAGAAATAGGCAAAAAGTCTAAAAAAAGTACCTCATTAATCCAGTAAGAGTTGAGGACTCTAAGCCCGTCCAATTTCCTACCAGCATGATCCTCAGCAACAGATCATTTGCTGCGCTGGAACTTCTGGTTATACCCTAGTTGGTTGGTTTACCATACACAATGCCTTTGGAAACTGGCATTTTCCTTCCACCACATTTCACATGAACACGGTAGATCACAACCCAGACATAATCTATACTATGGAAATAGAGCAAATGTTGCATTTAACAGGTAAAAGAAAAGACCATTGCATTAATACTGTTGGAAAATAATCACGCAACAGAAGCATTCCCTTAATCAAACTGCTTACATGAATAATAGATAACAAATATCAACATGTGTGCCGAAAATTAAATCAAGTATTGTGTAGAATACTAAGTTCCTTTTCTATGTTAAGAGGATCCTATTGTAGATTTTTAGACAGGCTTATCTCAATCCAAGTAGGAAAAATAAAAGGTAATTTTTGCCTACTAGGACTAAGGAAAATCGCTCCTTCCCCCTATTTCATACAAATTAGAATTCTAGGTTTTAATTAATTTGGGCATTACAGGAACCACATAATTAATTTGCAGATGCTTCTTATTATGAAAATAATTCAAAATGAAATAAATTTAAATTATTCTTACCATAATAAATTTAAGTTATTCTACTAAAAATTCGTAATTGCGCTCAAAATTCCCCATAAAATACTTATGCAGTTCCCAATGCAATACCCAATGTTAAGATTCACTTAATAATTAATTTCCTTCGGAGCGCTGCTTAACTTATTTCATATGTCGGATTCATAAATTTACCGGCCGAGTTTACACATGAAAACTTATAAGCTTCTCACAAAAGGCGTATCATCAATCTCTATTCCGACACATAAATTTCATCAACTAACTTATTATTTCACCAATATATATTTATTATCATCCAACTTACCAGACATATCAATCCATATCAAAATCTCACCTCTTAATAAGTCAAAACGATAATCAATATATACAACTCATAATAGTTATATCAAGATTAAGAATATACGTAGATTTAACTATTATGAGTTGCATATATTGATTATCATTTTGATTTAACTATTATGAGTTGTATATATTGGTTATCGTTTTGATTTAACTATTATGAGTGGTATATATTGATTATCGTTTTGATTTAATTATTATAAGTTGTATATATTTATCAAATATTAGTTTTTAATTTTTAATAATTAACATTTAGTATAAAACTTTAATATAACCATAATCAAATAATACAATTGTAACTATACTATAACAAACAAATACGTCAAACATAATTACCAGACTCCTTAATTATTACCCTAATAATTATATTAATTTTATTATCAAGTGATTTTTCAATATACCCTTAATCAAGAGATGTTGATTTGAAATCAAAACTTATAATTGGAATCCTAAATCCTACGTAGTATGATAACAAAAGTATCTTTCAACTGAAAACTGTGGGTTACACCATACATAGAGGTGAGCTGTTGTTGAGACTTTTAACTTAAAATAATCATTGTATTACTACTTAACGTGTATGATTAATTAATATCTCATGTTGTACTACTTAACGTCTATGATTAATAAATATGTGATGTAGTACAACTTTTCTTTTTATTTTACTTAATTCAGGTTAATTTGACTTTTTTTAAAAATAAAATAAAACATTATAAGTTTATTTTATTAAATTAATTTTATAAATTGTACTTTAAAAATCTAAGTAAACTACTAATATTTTATATAGTGATTTAATAATAGGAACAGTATAGAATAAAATGACAATCTTTTATTAACTTCATGAATTGCATAAGCAAATTAAAATAATTATTTTTAATAAAGAGATCAAGTAAAATAAAGCAGAGAAAATACTATTTATTTGTTTAATTGCTCAGTTCATCTTTATTGGTTCATATTATTAAAAATAAATATTCAATAATAATTATTTAATTATGTAATGTATTTTTCACGCTATTAAACTTTTTATGTTTGAAGTGTAATATAGCAACATGAATATTTATTTGTTTACATATATATTTCCAGAACAACATTGAAGTATGACTCTCCATTGTTCAACATTGAAATCTGCCTTCTTCATCATACTCTTCTTTCTCTATTTCGACATCCTTACACCCAAAAGCATCAACTAATCTTGCTGTTGCCACTCTCAATAACGGAAGGTCAGATTTCTAAATATTCCAATACATACAGCCTTGTTTTGTTTCACTATTTCTTTTCTTATTATTAACCAACATTTTACTCTATTTTCTTTTACATCATTCATTATACAGCAATATTCTTTAGTGGGATAATTTTTTTTATTTTTTTTTTTAAGATTAGCTTCTCTACTTATTACTAGGCTCTAAGAGTTGTTTGCTCTGATTTGCTTCTACTCTTTTTTAAAGACAATGGATTGTTCATCTCGTACGTTGAACAAACCACTGATATCATTTTTGTTATACAGACTCTTTTCTTATCTGAGTTTTGTTTTGTTAGCTTTCTAAGTACAACTATTGATTATTTCGATCCTAACATTGTCGTATTAAGTTAAGAAATCACAAATCATAAAGACATTTCCATCCTAAGACCAGAAGAACTGAACTACTGTAGACATTTCCATCCAAAGTTCAGAGTTTATTCCTTTCATGATTCATCTTGATTATATAGTGGTAACCTTTATACACATAGGACTTTACATGTAACATTACTTTTTTACTACAATTTTTGGGTTTGGGTTTCTTTTTCTCTAAATTATGATGATTGTTGATGCTTGTTTTCATTTCGCTTATAAAGATTGAAAGGTGATAGAGCAATTAACTCAAGACATGGAGGTTGTTGAGACTTGTGGAGAAGTAACTCTTTCTTCTGCAGAGCCTTCCATCATACGTAGTATACCATCAATTGATGTTGATGAAGTTGTTGGCTTTGAGAAAGATGCAGAAATTATAATGAAGAAATTGACCATAGGAACAAAGGGGCTGGATGTTATCTCCATCTATGGAATGGCCGGTCTAGGTAAAACAACTTTCGCAAGCAAGGTGTACAACAATCCCTCTATTGTTAATCACTTTGATGTTAAAGCATGGTGTTCTGTCTCGCAAACATATAATGTGAGGACGTTGTTGGTCGAGATTTTCCAACAATTAGATAGAGATAAAGAGCGCAAAATCAAGGAGAATGATGACGTAGCTGACATGCTGCGCAGGATTCTAATAGGCAAGAGATACCTCATCGTGTTAGATGATATATGGGAAGTCAAGGCATGGGATGATTTGGGATTATGTTTCCCTAAGGGTGAAAACGGAAGTAGAGTAATGGTAACAACTAGAATTGAAGAAGTGGCCAAGCATCTTCAACACTGCAGTGATCCTTACTCTCTTAGATTTCTTACTCCAGAAGAGAGTTGGGAATTATTGCAGAAGAAAGTATTTCAAGGAGAGAGTTGTCCCCCGGATTTACTGGAAGCAGGGTTACAAGTTGTCCAACACTGTAAGGGATTGCCTCTTGTCCTTGTCCTGATTGCTGGAATTATTTCGAAAATGGAAAGAGAGGCATCCTTGTGGCTCGAGGTTACAAATGAGTTATGCTCCCTTGCTTTAGGAGAGCAGAGCATGAAGGTAATTCAATCAAGTTATGACCATTTAGAAGATCACTTAAAACCTTGCCTTCTTTACATGGGATTGTTTCCAGAAGACCATAAGATTCCAGTGGACGACTTGCTGAAGTTGTGGATGGCTGAAGAGTTTGTACTAAATGTCGACATGGAGGATATGGAGGAAGCATCTAGAGTTTGCTTGAGTGATTTGCTTAATAGAAGCCTAGTAATGGTCTCCAGAAGGAGAATTAATGGTGATATACAGTGCTGCTCACTTCATGATGTAGTGCGTGACTTTTGCTTGAGAAAACTCACAGAAGAAAAGTTTATGCAGCCGATAGTGCCATACAATCCAAATCAACATTTGCATTCCACGGAATCACGGTTATGCGTTTATGTTCATGATGATCTTGTTAAACAATTAACTCATTCTGAATACCGGTCGGGTGAGATTCCAATGTTTGATTCAAAGGAAGCAAAGTCTTTGGAGTTCATTGCACATCCAAACTTCAATATATGGAATAACCCATTAAATCCTTTGCATGTACATATTAAATTAAGATTTGTTCGGGTATTACATTTGATGGATGTGGATATGGAATTGCCAAACTCATGGGCTACTGCAGTGCAATCGCTAACTCAGTTGAGGTACCTTGCAATTTATGTCGAACAATTTGAATTCAAGTGGATCTCGCACCTACACAATCTCCAAACCCTACAGGTCAAGCGAAGTAAAAAGTTAAACCTACGGGATGCTACTTTATGGGAAATGACGAAGCTAAGGCATGTGAATATGTCCGGTTTTTCCTTGATATTGGAAGACAATGACCTAGGAATTTTTGAAGAATCTTCAACAACTATGCTAGAGAACTTGAAGACTTTTTGCACTTGCCACATACGCTTGGATAGTCTGAATCCAAGGTTCTGGTGGAGGTTTCCGAATCTTGAAGAACTCAGCCTCCGCGTTGACGATTTACCTAGTTGTTCTCTGTTTCCCATAGCGGAAGTTCATACTCGGCTTCTATCTCTTCGTCTGGTGATAAGCTACAGGGGATACTGGGATTCAGTTGGATGGGAGAGCTACTTTGTCTTCCCTTCAAATCTTTGGCATTTGGAAATAAGCGGCTGTTTCTTAACTGAAAAAATGGTTTTAAACATTGCAAGACTGAAGAGGCTTGAGATTCTCACATTGAAGGGGGGATTTCCTCTGGCGCTTAACGACTACTACTGTTGGGACGTCACAAATGTTGAGTTCCCTGTACTCAAATACTTGGAACTAAATGTTGTAAGGATGGAAGAATGGAAAGCTTCAGAGGAATCTTTTCCCATGCTTGAGAAGCTAGTTCTAAGAACTTGTTACTACTTCAAGGAGATCCCTCCTAGCTTTGTGGATATTCCAACACTGAAACTTATAGATCTTTATGACTGCATCGACTCTCTTCAGGTTTCAGCTATGAGTATCAAAAGAGAAATTGAAGAAAACACTGGTTGTGACCGTCTCCAAGTTCTTATATCGTCCTAGTCCTATAACTTTGTAGGACTATGAAAGCTGGTAATTAAGTCCGTGTACAATAATTTTATAGTAGTATCTTGTGTCTTGCCCAGGTAGCAGTGATTTGTGTCTTGCATTCTCTATACGGACAACAAATTTTGTGGATGACTCTATTTTTTTTCTTTTATTCGGAGGTAAATTTAAAGATTATTAGTATATATTATAACTTTACATTATGCAGATCTATATATACACACACACATAGCAGAATACACTCTCTTCATGAAAGTGCTTAATTTGATTTCGAAGAATAGAACTTGCTATTCCAAATTCATTTTTGGACTTGTAAAAAGAAAAATTTAAAAGCAATTTGTTAATAGCACCGTATACGACGAATGTTACCTTCTATAAAAATAAAAAAAAAAGACAGCAGCATATATATTACCATTACATAGTGAAATACCAAGAAAATTCTCCTATAATTCTGCTTTTCTACATAATCTTTATTTTTTCCTCACAGAGAATGCATTTACATCTGAAAGGCCAGATCCACAATGTTTTGTTATGTTAGACATGCACCACTTTTGCATACTATAGGGACCATCATTGCTCATCTCATTGAAAAGGGAGTACTTTAGTAATTCAGAACCAATTTTAAATAAAGGATCCCTATTTATTACCAAACCAGTTTATTAATAAAGAATTTGACAATTTGGTTGGCCAGCAGCCTTTGAACAAAGGAACGTGGAGTGAGATGAGACAATAATTTACACCATTATTCTACTTAATCTTGGGAGTTGGGAACTAAAATTGGACAACTCTTACTCCCCCAGTTTCATTTAGTTTGTCCTTTTACTAAAAAGAATGATTTAATTTAATTATTTAATTCATAAAATTATACTTTTTAATATTATTTTATTATTAAATAATTAAATAGAGTATATATTACTTAAATTTATATTTTAAAATATAAATAAAAAAATTAACTTAATTTTAATTAATATTTTTTTAGGGGTATCACTCCAATATGAACCAATTAAAATAAAATAAAAGGAGAATAAAATGATAGTCCCCGCTGCTATCTCATATTAGTTGGCCAATTAATATGGGACAATAGGAGTAGTACTCCTTTTAATTCATATTAACTTAATTTTTTGATATATTTCTCGATATTTGAATTAATTTAATTGTTCAATCTTCAAGGGTAATATTAAAATATAAATCATATTTTTTTTTGAGGTTTTTAAATATTATTTTAAATTTTCTAGCTAAGTTATATCCATGATTGTCTTTACCTTAAAGAATAATCTTATTATTATATTATAAATTATAAAATGTAAATATCTATTAATTATAATAAATATTTTATTAAAATACAACTGTTATAAAATTATGAATATATTAAATACCACGTACAACCCATGTTGAATAATAAACATAATAAATAGCATTAAAAGGGCACATTTACATCTCATAATTTTTAAATTGTAGAGAATAGGAATAGGTCCCTTTGCCTTTTTTAAAACAGTCCATCAAGAAAGTTTGGTTTTAATATTAACTTTTAATAAAATAATACTGTTTGCATTCATTTTTTCTGAAAATGCAACGTTGCTTGTGTAAATGGTAAGCATTAATTCTATTCAGATAATATCGTAAGTTTATGATAAAATATAAAGTGTTGCAAATTTTGGTATCATCAATATTAATGTGAGTAGTTTTCAATCCAAAAACTCAACATTTCATTTTTGAAGGATGAGTGATCTGGATAGCTCAAAGAACAAGAACTTGTTTAATTCTTTTTATCAATTTATGACCGTAAGAATCCTGACTAATTCAATTATTTATATTAGTTATCTTCATCTTTTTTCTCAGAAATATGTGAATTATCATGGCTAACAAATTGAAAATTTTTAAATATGAAATTGTAAGTGAACTTTTACTTTTCATATTTTTATCTTTTTGAGTTCTTAACTATAAGTTTGTAATTGTTTATTGTTTCTACTTTTTTTCTTGAGATGTATTTAAAAACTAATTCAAATTTATCTTTTCAATGTATTTTGAAGGTAACCCGGATCTTGCACAATATTTTTACAATTAGACTTATCAACGGTAAGTCTTTGACAATTATTTATAGTTATGTCTTCTTCGTTGATATATTTACAAATGCCTAGAAATTGCAGGTTACATTACTCAAAAAAAGCATTATAAAAATATATAGGATACTAAAAATTGTATTGAATTTTTTCTATATCGATCATTTAATAGTACAAGATATATAATATATTATTATTTTAATATAGTCATGCTCCCTTTTTGTTTATTCACTAAATTAATAAATTGAATTTGTTCTACTACTCATAACATTTCATAATAAATTTGGTCTTTCTATTATTGGAAAATAATCAAATAGGGAACCATGTCGATGATCATACTGCTTAAATGAATAATAGACAATAATGTATTACATACAAAGTTTGCTGATTATTAAATTAAGAATTAGCTCTTAAAGTGTGAACAAATATCTTGAAACAAATCTGACTCCAATTTTATGATCATCTCCGGTGATTCCAAATTCACAATTGAATTCTCTTAATATTTGGATGAACAAATATTGTGTAGAATATATGTTATAATTTTTTGTTAGAAGGACCTTATTTATAAATTTATAGAGAGTCTTCTCCCAATTCAGGTAGAAAAATAAAAGACAATTTTGGCTTCTTTTCAAGAACAAAAAATGTCT
>JBDJHY010336369.1:0-18913 GCA_039654485.1 Withania somnifera | reverse complement strand
TCGAAGCCATAGTCCCGACCTCTCGTGTCATGAATGCACAACATATCAACAACATATATATATCACATATAATCATGAAATATCCACATCATATACCCTGCCTAGGTATCTCTAATCAAATGCTAAGCCTCGGGCCCCATATCACTTTAGTGCAAAAATATCACTATCAACATGGAACGAACGAAGGAACCGTAAAGGGTTACTACACAACCTAGCTAACAATCCCACATATGCTATTTAGTACAGTTATTAAAGTTATAAGCCCATAGATAGCCCCACGGAGCCTACCTGTCGTCCGACGATAAAGCGCTGCAATCTCACGAATATTGCTCCGACTGATATCAAATGATCTTCGAATGATCTGAAATTTGCACCAATAAATTTTATATATTAATACGAGTCTAACGGTGTATTTTATGCTAAGTTCTGGACTGGTCCTAAAATCGGGTCTAAAAAGGGCTTGCGGGGTCCACTTGTTGAAACTGAAAAATAAATTCCATTACGGAATTTCCAATGTTACCAGGAACCCGTGCTCCAAAATTGAGTACAATTCGAGTGCAGGAAGGGCTTCAAACACCTCGAGAAAGTTTTAATTAAAAAGGGGTCAAAGATTCAAGCTTTACGAAAGTAAACGAAAAATTTCGACGGAGTAACGATATTACGGAGTAAAATAACCTCAAGAGATAATAATTTATCCAATAATACATGAATTAATTGGAGAATTTTGAGTTTTCACAATTAAGGTCATTAATGGAGGAAAGCTTCAATTTTTAAGAATTAAAACGGAGAAAAAGACTTACCAATAGCGGGAAAAGATGTAGGAAATCTTCCAAAACATTTTCACAAATCTTGACGGAATTTCTCAGCAAGAATCTTATAAGGAAAAAGGAGAAATTGAGAAAAGGGTTGAAAAATTATCTGAAAAATCGAGCTTCTGCTCTTTTTAACTGGTTGGGACGGAGAGTAGCGCGAATGCGCTAATATTTTTTTGATTTTATTTTATTTACCGCTATCGCTCTCCCAGAGCGCGGTCGCGCTTATTACAGAAAATCTGCAACTGTAAAATTTTCAAACGAAGACACAGAATTGAAATGGAGTCCAACAATAACAAACCATATATGTATTTTGAGTGAAAAACACATTTCAGACTCAATGACGCAATCGAAAGTAGAATCCGAGATCATTTTGAAAAAAAAAGTTGACTAAGTCAACCATTTGGCTAAACCATAACATTCCCACCAACACCTCAAAACTGCAACGAGAAGTCCGGTAAACGAACCAACACCTCCACAAGCCTTAAATCACCATTCCAGAGTTGATGGAAGGGTCATAATTTCGATTCGACACTCCGAATATCAAAGTACCACTCAAGCTCCACTTTATTCCATAAACTTAACTAAAATCCACAATTTCGCATAACTTTCAAATGAAAACTCCAAAACACAAACTTAAGATCAATCTTGACTTTGTTTGGTATTCTAGAGCTAACGACACTGTCGAAATTAAATACCATGATCGTCTTGAAGGAAAGTTGACTTTCGTCAATGAGTACTTAGTTTTATGCTCAAAAATAAAAAATTTGAGATATTTCTCAACCGAGTCGTCAGGGATCTGAACTATCGGTCCCAGCAAGTCATAAATGACTTGTGACAACTACCAAAATTCTCTAAAAGACAAAACGTCACATATTTATTATAAATAACCATGAGTGTCATTATAATTTTACCATACTATTAAAGTTTATTTTCACAATCATTGTGATTTCTGGATATTGCCTACATGGAGGAAATTAGGTTATACTGAGATTTAGATTTTTGACTATATGGATGGACTGAGTTTCTACTGAAATATGATATACGGGCCGAGCCTAAGTATAAGGTATTTTGTCCATGATGACTATGGAACTAGTTAGTTCTTTACGATTATTTATGTATGTGGGATTGGACAAACCCTCGACCTGGGTCTCTATGCCTGGCGTATGTTGCATGGACGTGGGAAGGGTATATAGGGGTAGGTTGGGTATGTATACGAGGGAGATTTTGTGGGTCCGCTCCTGATAGATTCTTGTATCGGAGAGGGTGCATTCGGGCACTATTTACTTATCAGCACCCCCGTACATTTCATCCTTTTGCATTTGGTTGTACTCTTCAGGGATTAAGGAGGAGTATATGTTTTTTACTTGGTTTCCTGAGTGTACCTACCGGTATACTTAGGTGCTTGAAGGGTTTGTTTGTAATTAGACTTTGTTTGTTCCCTTATTCCTATGATTGTTACTATTCGTCCACTTGATATATTTGTTGTTAGCTTAGCTTATTGATGGTTTTGTATTCTCTTATTGGTCCTTCCATATGATGGTCATGTTGGAGCTCCAGGTACATGTCGTATTTGTTCATGATATTCTTATGGCCCAGGTTCTGTCATGATACCCTGTAGTGACTTTCCTTTATATTTGTCATTTGATAGTTGATCCTTTCACTACACTTACTAGATATTACTACAGTTACCCCATTCTATTATACATTATGAACGACTGCCTTATTTACTATTGATAGTCCTTTTACCTTTCCTATGCTTACTTTTTCCTAGTCTGCCTATAATGCCTACTGGGTGCCTATTGTTTTTAGTACTCATGCTACAATTTACATCTATTCCTAATGTAGGTATTGGTACAAGTCATCAGGATGGACACAATTGTGCGGACTAACTTTTGGCTGTTCAGGAGATACAGTGACCAGTTGTAGTTCATGCTGGTCAATCTTCCTTTTGTCTCTATAGTTGTTTTACTTAGAGTCTGGAAAGCTAGTTTGTCATTTTCTCCCCATTGTGGATTGTACTTGTAACTTTTCTATATATAGATGCTTTAAAGCCACATGATAAGGTTCTGCAGAATAATGTTCAGTTGTGTATTTACATGTTTTATTTTGATTTCATCTCATCATCTCCTTCTCCTTTTTTTTGGGTTCTTGGTACTGACCCACAACTACTTGCTCTGGTCCAGAGTTATACTTGCTACAAGTATATGTAGAGTCCATAACAACTCATTTTTTGGGTCGTGACTCAGTGGTATGAGAGCTCTAACTTCAGCGGTGTCTCTAGCTGTAGGAGCAAGTATTTGGTAGAGTCCTGTGGATTGGTATGTAGATATTTGTGTCCTATCTTCAAGAGGCTATAGGACACTCTATAGGAAGTTATCTCACTTCTTGACTCCTTATTCTCATTGATTGGGTTTCCTATCACTTCATTCGGCTCTACCCCTTTCAAATGATTAGGAAGAGACCCTTGGTAGGTACCAGTGAGATACCCGTGCGTATTTTCAGTTTTCAGAATTAGAATAAAATGCTCGAAGATTACATCATTAGACACATAGTTAGGAGAAACTTGGGCTCTAGCGAAGGTTACTGCCATGTCAGTTTCTCAGGGTGCCAGAGTCTATTCAGAAGTACCAGTGGGTATCAGACAGGACTATCAGTTGACTATGAGTTTGTTTGGTTTTAGTAGGGATCGTTGACTGTGTGGGATTAAGATGTATCATTGGGTAGGATGACTATACATATCCCAATCGTATATGCTACCATATATAGAAGGATGTCATATTTCTTCAAAGAACTAGTTTGATTTCTCCGTATGATGACAGAGCATTTGATAGTAGCAATACATACCCTTGGATAGATCCTCAGGCAGTAGTAGACATGGAAGGGGCTTGCCGTGAGACCTACGGATCTAGTGGTCAGGAATTTTACCGGGTGACAAGGGATGGTTGTGATTTATCTTACGATCTGAGTTGTGAACTCCTGGGGGTTTCTTATATGTGGCGGGTTTTGACTTGAGGCCACAGATTGCCCCCTTCCTAGGGTTCTTTTGTTATAGCATCCATGGTAACAGGTTCTAAGGAGTCAAATTCAGTTATGTATTTTTGTGTTCTATTTCTTTTCCTTCTCTTCATCTTTTTTTCCTTTTTATTTTGGATACTTGGTACTGGCCCATTGTAACTCTCTCTGGGTCAGATTAGAATTGTTTATCGGTGAAATATAGATGTCATCATAACTTGATTTTTAGATTGTGACAACTTCTTTCAACTTTGTGTCCAAAAGCCCTTTTATTAAAGGTCTTGAATTATTGAAGCATGTCTAGAGTTCTTAATTAAATTGTAAATTGATATTCCCATACTGAATGATTCATTGATGACAGTATCTCCTATTTACAAAGATTGTATGATATATTTTGAAGTTGTATAATCCTCTTGAGTTTTAGAAGCATGATCATGAAGGTAGTAGAATAATATGTGATTTATCTTGCGATCTGTATTCTAAAACTTGAATTGGATAGTCAATTCTCTTAAAATCTTGACTTTTACATGATTTTAAGACAAACTTGGAAGCATGTCTAAATGTAGAATTTTTGGCTAACCTAATTGAAATTATTGATGATGAGTTTTGCTTAAATTACACATTGAGAGTAAAATTAACTATGAAGTGTTAAATTGATGTCTTTTACAAAAAATGTTACCCACTATGGTTATATATTGATGTTTTGGGTTGGTTAGTTCCATTGAGGGTGTTTCACTTATCTAGAGATTTGAAGTGGTAGTTTGGCTTGTGGTTCCATTAATGGTGTTCTTGTCACGCCTGGAGTCACCCCTTAGGTGCGATAACGCATACTCATCCACATAATAGCCTTGGATAGAACCTTGGCTTATAAATCGCTAAATCTCTCATACTCAAGGGAAGCAATATCAATAAGACAATATAACATAAGAAATAGTAGACCTCATAAATCAATCAACAAATATAATATTGAACAAAGAAAAAACTCAACATCAACTAATAAACCAGTGATTTAAAGCCACTATAGGCTAAATAGTAAAATGCTAGGACAATGCCTCTATTTGACCATAAAATAGAATGAAAGAATAACTAGAATAGTCTCAACTCTAAACTAAAATAAAAAGGAAATAAACTCCATCTCATGTTCCTGGATCAAATGGGTATTCACCACTTCAACTTCCTTTACGAATGCACCCCAAGTAAACCACGAAGGTCAGGAAGGTTTGCTGGATCTACATGATGTAAAATATACACAAAATTATGTTGTCGGTACATAAAAGATACTGACTGCGAAATAGGTAACAATGACAAGCTATAAGATAATGAAATAAAATATGATTAAGAAATGCATGAACAAGTTCTGTCAACATCACTATAAAAACTTAGCTCAATTATGTAATAATAGGAAAAAATATAGCAATATTAATTAAAAGCTTTATTTTCAACGTATGATATGAACTTAATTAAAATCTTCCAGACTTAACGATTTTTAACCAAGATATAATGTACTTAGTTAAAAACCTTATTTCAGTACGTAACACTTCTAACTGACAATTAGCTAACCGTGCTAACTTTACTGACCTTACTAATTTTGCTAACTTTGTTGACCTTGCTAACTATGGAAGATTTTATAACCGACATACCTCATACACATGGCTACGTAGTCCAACATTCATCATGTTGGTAGGTAACCCTAAACCTTTCCAGTTAAAAGAAACTAGTTGAGCTCCTAGTGGATCCACTAAGCAAAAAATAATTCTCATACATTAAATTGATCAACTAACTCTATAATCCTGTCTATCTAATTCTCATACTTTAAATTGACTGGACCTATGATTTTAGTCCATAAAACCTTCTGTTAGGTCATATTGTAACTAGAAAAAATTTAAGCTTTAAAAGCCAATTTGGCAATTTTTATAATTCATAAGAACTGGCAGTTTCATAAAACATATCAACCCTTCAACTGACCAACATGTACTATGCAAACAATTTATGTTGTCATTACCAAAAACATGAATAAAGTAAGGGAACAAAAATTCATGAAGTAAACCTTACGTAAACAAATTGAGAAATTGATACAAATTTACTTCTAATACATAAACTTTCATATCTTATACCTAGTTACATGAACACATACATTAAAATTGGCGATTATCAGGAATATACAACTATAAAAAAATTTATTACAAATCTAGAAAATTAAGATTTTACCTAAGATTTCTAGTCATAACCATGAGAAAAACTTTGGAAAATTTTGGGTACACGGGTGATAACCATATACCTGAGCCTTGAAGATTATGGCTAAAACTTTGAGAAAGAGATGCTCTTTAAATCTTAGACTTGAACTTTGACATGACGACATTTGAGGTCACATATTTTACTTAAAACTATGAATAAATTCATGTTCCTGAGTAGCTTTTGGTGTGAGTTAATGTGTTTTTTGTGTTTGTACAGGGTAATTGAGTTTGGAACTTTGAGAAGATTACTGAAGAAAACTAAGTTTTGAAGAAAAAATGGATGGCTCATCTAGCCCTGGAAAATTTTCCCAAGTTGTTTTGTCCTGGGAAATCAAGACCATTTAAAAAGCCAGCCTTCGTCCAGAAATGAACGGTTCGTCTGGCCTTGGATGAACCTCCCAAGGTTTCTATCCAAAGCATAATGTATAAGAAGGAAGAAAGAGATGGATGAATGGACGAACCTCCCAATCTTGGATGATTAGTCCAACATGGCACCATCTATGAGAAATGCTACTGATACAAGATTCAATGGACAAAAGTAGTAGATGAACCGCCCAGTGGTGGACAGTTCATCCAAAGTGACGCCTAAATTTGAGTAAAAAATTATTCTTCAGTTTCAAATATTAAACTTGTACCCCTGTACTATAAATAGAAGAGATAGATTATTTTTATCATATTAATGAGCATCATTGACCATTATTCAATCAAAGATATTTGTATGTATTCTCTATTCTTTCTTGCTCTTAAAAACTAAGGGTTTTTCCTATCTTTGATTATAATACATCATTAGTGTTGGAGGATAATTCTTTATTGGTAAGATCTATTGAATACTCTCTCTATTGTTTAGTTATAATTATGAGTGGCTAATTCCTTAACATTGGTAAGATCTATTGAATACTCTCTCTATTGTTTAGTTATAACATTCATAATCCAAAGATTTTTTGATACCATGGTGAACATAATCCTGGATTTTCTCATTACTTGAAT
This sequence comes from Withania somnifera, assembly GCA_039654485.1. Classification (NCBI taxonomy): domain Eukaryota; kingdom Viridiplantae; phylum Streptophyta; class Magnoliopsida; order Solanales; family Solanaceae; genus Withania; species Withania somnifera. Next base: position 11,865 of record JBDJHY010336369.1, on the reverse strand, counting down.
TTTGTTATGAAATACGTAGATTGATATCTAAACTCAATAGAAAACTATTACCATTTAAACATAAATAACCCTTTATTTACTAGTATGTCTCTTAGAAATAATTGACTAATTGGTTAAATATCCATATTCAACTTGAATTTGAGACCATAATCCCTGTTGGATTCGACCTCAACCTTGTTGGGTTCTATATTTGGCAATGGTTGTTTATGATTTTTTTGGAGGTGTAATTTGGACATATCAAATTTTGGTACTGTTTTCGAGGAATACGGTTGTCAGTTAGGTCAAATGTGAATATTTATCATTTAGTCTTCTTTCTAAGTTCTACTTTAGTTGTTTTTTTTATTACTTGTTTTTTTTGTATTACAGGGTGACCATTAGTTTATTCTAAATTCTCGAAGCTCGGGTATACCATTACTACCATTCAATCCAGAGATTACTAGAATGTTTAGAAGGATGAATATACATAATGATGAACTGTTACATGATCCAGATCAATTGCATCCAAATGATCCATTCAGAAGTAAAAATCCAGTTGCACCTCCTCAACCTCAACCAATAAGGAAAAATAAGGTGTTCGATGATGATGATGATGCAGATTTGGATGTAGCCAATATGACATGAGAGATTATCCTGCCTCCTCTAGCACCAGGCAGCAAGTTTAATATCACCAGCACTATGATCCGATTCTTTACTATGTAAAGGATATTTAGAGGAGTAGCATGTGAATATCCCAACCTTCACTTGAAGAACTTTACTCCTATATGTAAGTTTAACAACCTTACGGGAATGAGTCACAATGTTATATGGTTGTGGCTATTCCCTTTATCACAGTGTTGAGAGGCTACTATGTGGTTAGAAGACCTACCACCGGACTCTATATCTAATTGGGGTGAGTTGAAAGAGGCTTTCCTAGAAAGGTTTTTTCTCCTTCTAAAATGCTAGTGCTCCGGGACAAAATCACCAACTTCAGGAAAAAGAATGGTGCAGCTCTGCACGAGGTGTGGTTGAGATAACAAGAAAATTAAGCAGTGTCCTACTCAAGGGTTAGGAGATCACTATCTGAAAGAGGCATCTTACAGTAGCCTTAAATGAACCTTCAAAGTTAGCAGCAAATGTTATGAATAGGGGATGTTACATTTCTAGAATAGATGTCTAAGTGTCGCAAGCACTTGATAAAGTGACCAAAAATAATCGTGGGTGGCATAATAGAGAAACTGAGGTTTCTTATGGTACAAAAATGGAAACTATGTTAGCAGAGCAACACAAAAGAAGAGCGATATCAGGACATGGTCCACCTAAAAACTCAAATAGATCTTATGTCTAAGCAACTATTAGATGGAGCTTATAAGAAAGTGAAATTCATTGATTCTTATGATTAAGGAAGGTACAAACACAATGAGTTAGACTCTGAGTAGAAAGCAAAGTATTTGCAGAATTAGGGTGGGTTTCATCAGGGAACCCAAGGTCAGAATATTAATAGGGAATACTTTAATGAAAATATATATTTTCACGATAGGGAGCAGAACAGTTAGAGGAATAAGGAAACATATAAGAAAGATGGGAGTGGTGTATTTAACTCCAGGAATTTTGAGAGAGACACTAGTACTTCACAAATAGATGAGATGTTAGATAAAGTGCTTCAAAGGGTTGAATCATCAGATGAAAAATTAAAGGCAATGAATATAAGGATATCTAATATTGATAAGATGGTCGACTTACATTCCACTTCAATAACGGAATTAGAGCTTTAGATGGGACAGATGTCTATTTCTTTGAATCATCAAAGGAAAGGACATTGCCTAGTGACACACTGAACACTCCAAAAAAAGATGGTCACTCGAACAGATGACAAGATATGCTAAGCTTATGAAAAACCTAGTAACAAAGAAAAAAACAGTGAGTTTTGAGATCAAGGACAATATTTATCATAGTGGTGCTATATAGTCTAGATCTTTGGTACAGAAGAAACAAGATTCATAGGAATTCACAATTCCATGCACTATTGAAGCATTCAATTTTGCTCGAGCCCTTTGTGATATAGATACAAGTATCAACTTGATGCCATTAGAGACTTACAAATAGTTGGGCTTAACAGTGCCCTCACTGACGATAATGTGGCTTCTAATGACTGACAGATTAGTCAAGAGGCCTATTGGGATCTTGTTTGATATACTATTCAAAGTGGACAATCTTATATTTCTTGCTAATTTTGTTATACTAGACTGTGATGTTGACTTCGAAATGCCTATAATTTTGGGTAGGCCCTTCTTGACAATTGGAAGAGCTCTACTAGATGTCAAAAGAGGTGACATGAAGTTTCGACTGAATAATGAGGAAGTTACTTTCAACATCTATAAGTCTATAAAGAAACCAAGGGGTTTGAGTGTCGTATCCATTATTAAGGTTGAATGGGATGATGTGAAAGAACCACAAATTGATGAAAAGTTATTTGTTGAGTTGTTAGCTGCAGTTATGATGAATTTTTATGGTGAGGCATGGATAAGTATGAAGAAAATGTGAATATGTTGACCGGAGTTGGGTCTTATTCATATGAGCCGAGAAAATATGGCATAAACCTATAGAATAGGCCAACGCCCCCAAAAAAACCTTCAGTTGAAGAGCCCCCACTATTGGAACTTAAAGCACTCCCAATCCTCCTATAATATGCATTCCTCGGAGTCGATAATACTTTGTTGGTCATCATTTCTACTCATCTTATAGATCAAAAGGTTGTGGCGTTAGTTTATACTTTGAGAAAGTTTAGAAAAGCCATAAGATGGACTATCATAGATATTATCAATATCCAACTAAGAATTTACTTACATTGCATAGATCTTGAGGTTAACAGTGTTACTAGCAGGGAGAATCAAAGGATACTAAACTACCCAATGCAAGAAGTTGTCAAGAAAGAAATTTGTAAGTGGTTGGATGTTGGCGTTGTCTTTATAATTGCGAATATCAAATGGGTGAATCCCATACATTGTGTACCAAAAAGGGAGGCATGACTAAGGTATCAAATGAGAAAATTGAGTTGATCCTATTGAGGCCGGTAATAGGTCGGATAATCTTCATGGACTACAGAAAGTTGAATGCTTCTACTTTAAAAGATCACTTTCCGATGCCTTTCATGGATCAGAAGCTTGATCGACCTACATGAAGGGACTAGTATTTCTTCTTAGATGATTATTCTTGATATAACTAAATTTCCATAGTCCAATCGGATTAGGAGAAGACAATATTTATGTACCCTTATGGTACATTTGCTTTTAAACACATGCCCTTTGGAATGTGCAATGCTCCGACTACTTTCCAAAGGTGCATGATTTCTATATTTTCAGACATGGTAGAAGACTCTCTTGAATTCTTCATGGATGAATTTTTGGTAGTAGGTGAAACATTCAATGATTTCCTAAAGAATTAGAGTAATGCCTTGCAAAGATGCATTAATGTTAACCTGGTTGCTTAATAAGGTGAAATGCCATTTTATGGTGAGAGAGGGTATTGTTTGGTGTCGGAAAATCTTCGAGAAAGGTATTGGAGTACATAAATCAGAGGTAGAGGTGATTGAGAAGCTACCACCCCCCCCCCCGATCTTTGTAAAGGGTGTGGAAAACTTCTTGGGGCACACAGGTTTCTATAGAAGGTTTATTCAAGATTTTTATAAGATCTCCAACCCACTATTCAAACTTCTTGAGAAAGAGGTAAAGTTTTTGTTCTATGAGTCTTGTCTAAAATCATTCGACCAGCTTAAACAAAATTGATCACGTCACCGATTATCATTGGCTCGAATTGGGCAAATCCATTCGATTTGATGTGTGATGCTAGTGGTGTGGCACTTAGTGTTATGTTGGGGCAGAAAAGGGAGAAGATTTTTCACCCAATCTATTATGCTAGTAAAGTGCTGAAAGGCAAACAAAAGAATTATATTATTACTGAGCCAGAGTTTCTTGTTGTAGTCTACCTTCGAGAAATTCTGATGTTACATTCTTGGCACCAAAGTTGTGGTGCATATTGACCATGAAGCCTTGAGATATTTCATAGCCAAGAAAGAGACAAAACCTAGGCTAATTCATTCTATATTTCCTCTTCAAGAATTAGAATTTGAGGTAAAATATCGAAAAGTATGTGAGAATCAGGTTGATGATCATATCTTAAGGTTACAGGAAAATGGAAGAGAAAAAGTTGATGCTGAAATTGAGGACTGATCCCCTAATGAAAGGGTAGTGGATGTTAAGACAAATATTTCTCCTTTGTGATAAAAAATATCATAGCTAAAGGAATACACCCATATGTACGAAGAAAATCCTTCATGACGCCAGTATGTATTTTTGGGATAAGCCTTTCTTATTTAGGCTCTGTACTGACAATATGATATGAAGATTTGAGACAGAGGTTGACATGATGATTATTCTTGAGGCATGTCATTCATCCCCAATTGGAGGGTATCATGGTGGTGCTCTACCGTGCAGAAGGTATTACAATGTGGCTACTTTTGGCCTACTCTTCACCATGATGCATGGGATTTTGTTAAAGCATGCAAAAAATGTCAAATGCTATGAGCCATATCACATAAGCATGAACTTCCTATGACTTCAATCATAAAAATGGAGATTTTTTACGTCTGCAGAATTGATTTCATGGAAGCCTTCATGAGTTCTTACGGGAAAAAATATATTTTTGTAGTTTTCAACTGCATTTCAAAGTGGGTGGAAGTTGTAGATTTACCCAATATCGAAGGGAAGAGAGTTATAACTTCCCTTAGAAGAATATATTTACCAGGTTTGGGAGTCCTAGAACCATCATCATTGAGGGGGTGCCCATTTCTGCAATAAAGTTTTTCAGACTGTGTTAGCCAAATATGGGGTGAAATAGTATAAGGTGGAAATACCTTATTATCCTTAAACAAGTGGTGAAGTTGAGGTATCAAATAGAGAGACCAAATCTGTCCTTTCCAAAACAGTCAATGATACGCTAACAGATTAGTCACGTAAGTTGGATGATGCTTTATGGGCATATAGAATGATGTTTAAGACGCCTATTGATATGTCACCTCTTCAGTTGAAGTATGGAAAATCTTGTCATTTACCAATTGAATTAGAGCACAAGGCATTGTGGGATCTAAAATGAGTTTATCTGAGTTGGAATCAAGAAGTCAACCTACATCTGGAGCAAATAAATGAGTTGGATGGGTTTCAAACCAATGCATATGAGAGAGCCTTCATATACAGAGATAAGATGAAAAGGTACCATGACCAAAGGATCGAGCATAGAGAATTTAACCTGGGGAATTTAGTCTTGTTATTTAACTCGAGATTAAGACTGTCCCCAGAAAATTAAAATCAAAGTGATCTGGCTCATTTGCTATAACTGAGGTCTTCCCATTAGGAGCAGTAGAGCTGGAAATGCAATAAAGGTACGATTTAAGGCAAATAGACAATGAATAAAAAGGTATTATGGATCTCTTAAAGTGGTCGGATTCTAGAAACTATTTACCTTATTGAAATCTGAGTATTCAAGATGTCTGTATTACGCCACTACGTTAAATCAAGCGCTACTAGGAGGCAACCCAAATTTTGTGATTTTATATATTTTATTGTTTAGAATCAGTTAATTTTATGAGATTGGGTTAATGTGTGGACAAGTGATAATTGGGTTAATGTGTGTGCAAGTGCATAGGAACACAGAGTTTAATAAGTTAAAGATTGGTGAGGCAGTAGCGCACAGACGAATCTCCCAAGACTGGGTGAAACGTCTAGATTATACCATCTCATAGGAAGCTCACTGGATAATTGACCAACGCCGAATGAGATGTTAGGCAACTCGTCCAGAGATAGATGGACTGCCCAATATCCGCCACCTGTCAAGAAACACACTAGATTCAAATTAGAGTTGGGCGATAAGGTTGGACGAATCATCCAAAACTGGACTGTCATCCAAATGAAATTACACTGGAATACTCAAGTTCCCATATAGAACATTCGGTTGTCCAATGTTCATCTAGGTAAGTTGGTTCTTAAAATAGATTTTGTTATTTTAAGTTATAAACCGAACCGACCCATTGTGTATATATATAGACCAACATTTGTTTTCTTTTATTTTTTCTTCTATTTTTAATTCCTTAACCGTTTGCACTATCGGATCATATCCTTGATTTTCTCCCACTTAACTTCCCATTTTCCTCCACTAACAAGATCAAAGATTATAAATACCTAGTCTTGGAAATTCAATACATCATTCTCTATTTTGTATACTATGCAAGAAACCCTAATTCATTGAAAAGAAGAAAGCAAACCTACACTACTTATTAGTGTTATCATTTAACTGTTAGTGGTTGTTGAAGTTCTTTTTCTTACACGATTATGGAGAGGTGAAGTCTGAGTAGCCTGATGCCCATTCAATTTTAGCATTTAAAGCATATCTTTTTCATAATAAGTTGGACTTTGATAATATGGGTATGTATAGAATGTATACTTTGTAAAAACAGGGTGTGGGGAATACCATAAATTTTGTGATTGCACTGGTCCAAATACATAATTTTTTTGAAAAGGACTTACCTGTGTAGGGTATTGAATGGATGGTGACATGGTCTAACCATCTTGGCTGAGATGATTCACCCATGTTTATCGTTTAAAGAACTTATTTTTTGTTTAACTTGACTGGAACTAGATTATTTGGACTAAATAACAGATAGGCCGTCTGACCTTAGACGGCTTATCTAGACCTTTCATTTGTCAAACATTAAAAATTATCAAATGCATATCATAGAATGGGTGAATCGTCTGTAGTTGGATGAGTTATCGAAACCCATCATCTGTATAATTCCATATTAGTTAGAGGATGGACGAGAGGGGTAGACGAACTATCTTACTTTGGATGGACCATCCCACTCTTCCGTCTAAAAGGGTTCTACTATATTTATACTCATTTTGGTTTGATGATTTTTTGTACTAATATTGTCGATATCCTCTAAGGTACTAATTGCACCCAAACTTCCTCAAAGGTACAAAGAGGGTCAGAGGATTGATATTTCCTGAGGATTGAGGGACAAAGATGAATCCTAAGAACCACATTACCAATTATCAGGCGAGGCAAGTGAAGTCTCCTACTGATCCTACTCGACCTGAGCTAGATACTATTTTCTCTTCTGACGAGGAATCTAGTGACGAGCCGAGAGATTATAAAGAAGTGAGGAATCTGAAAGAAGTAGTAGTTTGCAGATCTTAAATCCAACATCTTACCCATCCCTAGATATAAATCTCCAGGTGGATGTGTACCAAGTCATAAAGAGCAAGAATTCAGAATTCTAGGATGATTCCAGGTGGGCAGTGGAAGGGTTGAAAAAATCTATGTTGGGGAGCTTATCACAAATGCAAAAGGATAATACAAATAAAGTATTACTGAAGAAGTCTGGATAGTTATGGCACATCAACTAGACTATCTAGAAATTGAGTGATTGATTCAGGCATATCATCTAGGTTGGATGAATAAACCACCAGGCCAGTATTATCCTACACTAGTTCACGAATTTTATGTGAACTATAAAGCTCACATATTGTGGATTGCTAGCAATGGTCAAAAACCTTTTGAGATTCCTATTTTGAACTCTGTCAAGTTTCGAAGAGTTGAGGTTGATATCTCTGAACAGTCGATCAAATGGATGCTATTTTGGTCTTAATTATATTCCTCTAGAGAACCATCCATACTATGTGTACCGGTATTCAAAGAGAAAAACACAATGAAAATGGTTCTCACAGCTATTAGTAGATGCTGAGCCAGCATGGTTGAATAACCCACGGTTTTCTATCCAAATAACGTGAGGTTTATGGCCAAATTCTGGTGGGCAATTACGAGAATGCACATCTGCCTGAGAGAGCTGATAAATTGATAGATGAGGATGTTGTGTTAGTAGCTTTTCTGGTTTTTGTATATAATATAATATTTGGCAGACTGATTGCCAAAGAGATAAGAATGTGTGTCGTGTGTAAAAGTACTGCTTACTCCTAATACTGAATTATGCTAGAAGGCAAAAGTGTTGATTCTTCTAGTTATTACTATGGTTATTGATTCCCTGAAGACTTATGGTATCAAAAGGTCTAAGGATCTTTCAAAAGATGTGATGAAGAAACATAGGAGTGGAGCTGCTTCCACTTATTCCTCATAAATTATAGTTATTTTTCTTATAACATAGCTAACACAAAAAAAAAATGTCAATGACTTCTTGATACAAAACGTTATTCCTATAGGATTTATAACCCAACAAACATTCAAATAAAAACACATAAAACCTAAACATAACAGTTCTACTAGATAACATGTACAAGGAAAAAGAATTATGGTAATAAAAATCCTCGGACGAACAACACAAGTACCACCCCTTCCCAATAAAAAATACTACATTGTCCCCAGTGTATAATTCAAATGAAACAAAAATGGGTAAGATGTGTACCTGAAAAATCCTAAGCTACATCATCATGTGATTGGGGATCAACCTGATATGGATGCTCTGCGGCCCCACTCGTAGCATATGTGTGCTCATCTTCAGCTACAATGGGTGCTCTGTTGAAATGTTCAGACTCTGTAGGTGTCCTACTAGCAGATGCACCCATAGACAATGCTCTTTGTTAATCCTCTCCCATCTCATGATTCTCTATCGTTTTACTCAATACTTCTTCCTGATCGTGATCATCACTCCTACTTCCTATTGTGCTACTTCTTCTTCTTTATACCTGATTCTTCTTCAAGCTAATAGACCTCATATCTGCAAATGTGCTCACATCCTTCTTCTTTGGTAGAAAAACCAGGTTTGTGTGGGTGATAAATCTAGGGAGCTTTTGACCTCCAAAAAACTCCCCAACCATAGCACATACATCATCTCCAACAATATCCCAGCAGTGTTGAAAGAACTTGCCAGTATATCCATCTGGCCCTCCTGCACTGTCTCCATTCAGCCCAAAGACTGCATCTTTAATTTCTTCTTTTGTTGGCCAAGCTATCAGCTTTGTGTTTTGCTCCAAATTGATCATTGTCTGAATGTGATTTAGTATTCCAAATTCTGATGGAACAGTCTCCTCAGTAAGCTGCTTCTGAAAGTAAGTAACTGCAGCATCTGCAATGGCTTGATTGTCTTCTAGCCATTGTCCATCCTGTTGAATCCTTCTCAGCTGTAGTTTCCTCCTTCTACCATTGACATGTGCATGGAAAAATTTAGAATTCTTTTCCCCATCTTTGAACCAGCTCATGCCTGCTTTTTGCTTCCAAAATTCCTCCTCTATCTGCATTACCCTCATTAGTTCAGCCTGTGCCTTTGAGAGGCTGTGTCTGTTCTCTTGAGAGGGGTCTTGTTCCAGCCTTTCTTCCATGGTCTTAATTACATCTTCCAGACTTGCAATTTTCCTGAAAATGTCTCCATATGTTGCCTTACTCCAATTTGATAAGACCCTCTTCATCTTCTTCAATTTCATGTTGAAAGTCATGTATGGATTAGCCACTGCATCTGTGTTCCAGTGTTGTCTCACAGTCTCCAGGAAGGTCTCATGTGTTGTCCAAAAATTAAGAAATTTGAAGGATTTCTTAATGTCTGGGTTCTCAACTGTACATTCCACTAACAAGGGAGCATGATCTGATCCAAACCTACTCAGGTGTGTGACATCTAAGCCTGGGAACCTTTGTTGAAATTGTAGATTCCCCAAGCATCTGTCCAGTCTCTTGAATATACATGCCTCATCTACTCTTCCATTCCACCATATTAGCGCACTTCATACCTACTCATTCCTCCTATAATACTAAGCGTCTAGCTCAAATCTACATTTGTGAGGTGGTTAAATTTCATGGTATTCCTTTATCTATCATATATGCCAGAGGCACCTATTTCACTTCAAAGTTTTGGCAGGCAGTGCAGCGAGATTTGGGTACCAAGGCGCATCTGAGCACAACTTTTCATCTGCATACTGATGGTCAGTCTGAGTAGACTATTTAGGTTTTGGAAGATATATTTAGAGCTTGTATGATAGATTTTGGTGGTGCTTGGGATCAGTACCTTCTGTTGGCGGAGTCTGCTTATAATAATAGTTATCATTCCAACATTGAGATGGTCCCATTTGAGGCGTTGTGTAGAAGACGTTGTAGATCACCTATTGGTTGGTTTGATGGTTATGAGGCTAGAGTCCAGTCTATAGACTTGCTTTGTGATTGTTTAGATCAGGTTCGATTGATTCAAGATAGGTTGAGGGAAGACCAAAGCAGGCAAAAGAGTTATGCTGATCTTAGGCTTTGTGCCTTGGAGTTTGCTGTTGGAGATAAGGTGTTCTCATGAGTGTTTCCTATGAGGGGTGTAATAAGGTTTGGTCGACATGGAAAGCTTAGTCCCAGGTATATCGGTCTATTAGAGATATTGGAGAGGGTTGGTGATATTTCCTAGAGGTTGGCGCTACCTCCTATGCTCTTAGCAGTGCATCCAGTATTCCACGTTTCTATGTTACGATGGTATATGCCCAATGAGTCACATGTTATCTGTGAGGATTTAGTACAGTTGGATGAGAATCTATCTTTCGTTGAGGAGCCAGTGAAGATTTCGGCTAAGGTAGTGAGAAAATTAAGGTCCAGGGAGATTCTAGTGGTTAAGGTGCAGTGGAGTAACCGTTTGGTTGAAAAATCTACGTGGGAGGTCGAGAGTGAGATGTAGAAGCAATATCCATAGCTGTTCGAGGCATCAATACTTTCTTTTCTTATCCATTCCTTGTTTTTAGTTTGACTTTCGGGGATGAAAGTCCTTTTAGTAGTGGATGTTGTAATGAACCTCATGGTTATTTATGATAAATACGTGTTGTTTTGAATTCTAGAGCATTTTGATAGTCGCCCTAAGTCATTGATGACTTGCTGGGACCGATAGTTCAGATCCCTGGCGACTCATTTGAGAAATATCTCAAATTTCCTATTTTAGAGCCTAAAACTAAGTACTCATTGACAAAAGTCAACTTTCCTTCAAAATGATTTTAGACTTTAATTCCGAAAGTTCCATTAGCTCCAGAATACCAAACAAAGTCAAGATTTACCTTAAGTTTGTGTTATGGAGGTTTCGTTTGCAAGTTGTGCGAAATTGTGGATTTTAGTTTAGTTTAAAGTCGAATGTGGAGTTTGAGTGGTTATTCGATGTTCGGAGTGTTGAATTGGAATTTTAAAGCTTCCAACAGCTTTGGAATGATTATTTTAGGCTAGGTGAGTTATTGGTATGATTTTTGGATTTGTCGTTGCATTTTGGGGTGTTGGCGAAGAAATGTACTATAGGCCCTTTTGGTTTGAGGGGTCATTTTGAGTAAATGACCTCGTATGTCAGTTTTTTCGATTCAATTGAGTCTATAATGTCGTTTCCATACTTTTTCTTATTTTTAATGTTAAAATGGACTATATTTGATCCCTGATATCCTCGGACGAACAATCTGAAATATACAGTTTTGACCTACATCTAGTGCAGGCAAGTTTACTCTTCGTGATCGCACCCTTTCCCACGCGATCGCAATCCATTAATTAAATTTCATACAAGATCACGAGGTAATGTATTTTCATTTAATTCTTTGTTAGTTGGATATACATTGCTCCTAAGATCATTAATTAATCATAATTCCAACGCTATAATCATAAAGATTGAACCTTTAACCCCTTTAAGGTAAAACCTTTCTGGGTTGATTTGAAGCCCTTCCCATATTTGCATTGTGCTCAAATTTGGAGCACGGGTTCCTAGCATCATTGGGAACCCCGTAGTGAAATTTATTTGCAGTTTCAGTAATTGGGCCCCGCAAGCTCATTATAGGCCCTATTTTAGGTCCAGTCTGTAACTTAGCATAAAAGACATCGTTCGAATCGTATTAA
>JBDJHY010336159.1:0-18919 GCA_039654485.1 Withania somnifera | reverse complement strand
CATCCAGAGGCCTCGTTCTACCGAAATAACATCGGAGTTTGCATAGTAGAAGAAAATCATGTTCCAATTATATGTTTAGAAAAAAAAAGCCCCTACCCTCTTGTGGTCCCGGGAAAACAAGTCATGAAACCCTATATCTAGATTTATTCCAGAAAACACCTTTTAATTATAGAAGTTACCCCTCCCAAGTAGTAAACCACACAATACAGCTCACTCATCCAATCTCACTGTGGTATGCATGCACATGAAAAATCAAAGGCAAATAGAAGGTGCGCTCAAAATTTAGGAAAGGCCAGACACCACTAGCTAAGAATACATCTCACCTAAACAGCAACCAATACCCCCAGACATTAGCACTATAGCCACAAGCCTCCTTCATCAAGTTGGGAAACTAATTCCAGTCTACAACCAACTACGACCCAACAGGGCCTCCCAAAAGGGTAAATGAATCTGAAACGAGAAGCAAATTCCTATCGACTACTCATGTAGCCTAGAAACTAAATGGAACCCAACAAGTAGTCAGTATAAGCCCAGTCTAGAAAGTAGGAAACCGATCCTATCTAGACTCTAGCATAAAACCTTAAAAAGCATGATAAAAGCCCTAAAATACCCCGAAAATGTCTTAAGCAGCTCAAAACTAGAAAATAAGATTTCTATGGTTCAGAACAAGAAGAATGATACTCATAATGGGTAAAGCAACTTGGGTCATAACCGGGACTAAAAATGGGCTCGTGGACCCATTATACAGAAAAACAATCCCAATGAATATCATAACTCTTGGAGCACTTTCAATAAATTTAAGCTCAAAATGATAAAGGATGAAGGAGAAATTAAGCGCACAAAGAAAAGATAGTATAGTTTTTTCACAACACTCAAAAGGGAAGAATTAACGATAAAAACAAAGAGGAAACACGCACAAAGAGGTCACACAAGCTTTCCAAGCTAAAGTCCACACTTTTCTCTTCTAATAAAATTGATAACGTAGATGGTGCACTACTTTAATGGAGCGAAATGAGATGTGGAATGAAAGAAATGAAGAAGAAACACATATCTAAAGTTGGTGTCAAAGGTGAAGGGGTGGACTTGTGGATCACTGGTGCGAGCCTGCTGCAGTGGAAAATAGGCAGCTAGAATGACCATCGCCTCCCAGTCGTGCCCTAGAAGGCTCGAAGGAAAGGACATAGGGGAGACCCTGCTGGGGCAAAAAAAGGGATGCAGGGATGACCCCCTGGCCCCCAAGGAAACCATTTGTAGAGAGGACCATTGTACACTGGCCGACTCCATAGAGGCAAACCCCTGGTTGCTAGGGCAAAAACAAAGGGGATACCAAAAACTGATCGAGGCAGTCTATGCCTGCCATTCCAACCTACTAACAAGAAATACTCTGTGGGGACTTGAACGATCATTCCGAAACCTATTTCAGCAAACCAAATATGCTTCTAGCATGGAAACGACATTCAAGAGTTAATAGGATCATTGAAATGATCAATTGAGGTCATTTGAAGGAAAAGACCCCGGGAACCAACATGACCAAAAACTAGCCAAAATCTCACTAAGACACTACGGCACCAAAATGACAGTGGATACTCCATGGAGCACACCAATAATGCTACCAACCCAAAATTAACATTCAGGAGATAATGGAAGTGTCAAAATTTAGGTCTGACACTCCGATCTTTAAAAGACATCCCAGGCTCCAAAAAGAACTATGGTTGATCTGAAATCCCAAAACATAGGTTAAACTCAAAATAGAAACCCTACAACATAAACTAATGGTCCAACTGGACCGAATTCTATATTCCATAGATAATAAAACTATCAAAATCCAATTATAAGGATTTTTACTTAGAATGCACTCTTATGTTCCACAATTTTAAGGTTAAGCCTTCAAAATAGGGAAATGAGATAATAGTAAGCTGAGCTACCAGGGAACCAAACTATCGGTCCCAAAAATTCAAAAATAACTTTTGGAAATTACCAAATGACTCTAAACACATGAAAGGAAGAAAATAAAGGAAATGACTAGAAGGGTCACTATAACATCCACAATAAAAAGGGCGTTCGTCTTCGAAAGTCAGGGAAGGAATGGAACTTGAAGACTCAAACTGGTTAGGTTGTATTGCTCTCATACCCCTTCCCATACTTCAGGTAACCTAACCTAACAGACAGCGTGTGTTCAAAAAACTTTTGCTATTGGGATCCCTCCCAGTCTTAGCTAACCAGCACCTTCACAACAAGTACACTAACTAACCTCTCAGGAAAAACCATATCAAACAAAGCTAACTCACTCGAACATACCCCAGAACCAGATCATAACTAATGAAAAAAGGAAAAACCATGCTGGCAGGTCATGTAAACTAATTAGAAACCAACACTATGATGGATATCACCCTACTATCCATATTTCTACCACCCTGACATGAGATCACAACCTTTGAACAAACCACAACACAACAAGGCTCACTATAACTGACCCAGAGCTTAGAAACTAGACCGCTAAATTAAAGACCACAACAAAACAGAGAAAAATGGACTCCAACCACCAATATGACCTCAAGTAGAACTTATCCCCCAATTTTCTACTCTTGGGAATAATCCAAACCCTAAAAGTGCATACAAAACACCCAACCTTAGAAGATCTCCACCTCAAAATCCAGTAAAAACCAACTCAAAGAAGGAACTTTAAGACAACACCTAGTCAACCTACTGTCATGAATCAACTGACACGTAAACTACAGGGAGAGGTGAAACCACAAACACATGCCTAATCCAACTAACGCATGACATCGGCCTACCTGAGACACCATCTATAAGGACAACACGAGCTTAATCAACCACTAAAAAGGGGTATGACAACCTATCAGATCCGCTACACTATCTCATGCTCGAACACTCATCCGTGAAAAGATATGGCAATAAATATAAAGAAAAGATATAGCATAAAAACATGAAAACACGGGCTAATTAGTGTCTTAGAGGAACCTAACATCCAGGACCATGAGAAAAGAAAATCTCAAATTGGATAGTGCCAAAAGGCAACCCATCCCTCAGTCAAGGAACACCAAGAATGACCATGGAAATAATCATGGAGAAATAGTCCAAAACTATATAAAAGCAATGTAACTAGCCACTACTTAGAACCATATTAAGGCCAAGCACCTCTAATACTCCCTGAGTCATACTTTATGTTGTAACTCCACTCTGATGCCGCATATGACCCAAACACTCTATCAACCACTAGGGCCCCGCCCACAGGTAAACTACACTCAAAAATACAAGTCAACATCGGTTAGGTAGGCCCTGCCTGCTATGTAAAGTAGAAGAGGCAAGAAGCAATACAAAGATAATATCAAAATAAAGTAAGGCCAAAAGGACACATCTATGTAAAAACTAGTCACATTATAATCTAAGGCTCCCGCTTTGTCCTTGCCTGGGATCACATACAACTACTGATGGGCCTTGCTTTGGAGATCCTAAACTCTATCCTCTAACCACCTTCGTTAGCTCCCCAAGCCGTTGTTTGGTCATCTCTTATCATTGGTACTTCCTAGAGTCGCTGCGCTATTAATGGTGCTCAAGTGATCCCATACCGAGGATAATCGCTCATTCAATGACCCAAATCTCCACTCTGATAACCAACTTTAGGCACAATAAAAATCAATGGAATAATGTCTATGGTCTCCATTCTAAAACACATAGTCCTGTCCCTTGCTCGATCCCCTGGACCCTTAACCCAGATGCCACGTCCCTGTGACCCTAACTTTGAGCCTATAGAGGACTGATAGCTCTAACTTATATCTGAAGTCCACATGGATGCCTAATAGCTAGCTAGGTTGTCCTCTACTAAAATCCCTGCCCACTGACTAGGTACTAGAATAGCTTCCCTAATGGCACTGTATCTTTTCGCCTTCCCCTTAGAACTCATGAGGTAATGCATCCATGCTCATGGCATGGTCATCAATATCTAGAAATAATCTACTAAAAACAATCACTCACTCCACCTCTCTATGCAAATTAGGTCTCATCCCATGTGCAATGTGGTTGGTTTTCTCCCCTCGGTATGAAACAACTTATTCTCATGCCTTGATAGGTTAAAAAATGTAGCCTCATAAGCCATTGCAGAGAAGATCCTTATGAAAAGTAAAAAATTCTAACCTAAGCCTCTCCCAATCACTAGGGTGTAGATACTTTCCCAAGAAGGCCTCTTAAAATAGACCCCAAGTCATCAGAAGAGATCCAACTGGACTGTGGTCTCTTAGTATCCTCGACCAATGGCTCACAACTCATTCGAGAAAATAAGTATTGAAATTAACCTCGTGCCATCCAAAAACTACAATACCCTCAATATCTCTACACTGACAGGAATAAACACTGTAGGGACATGCTTGAGATTATGGCTAGTGCTATACGAAAAAAGTGATCAAGCATTCTCATAACCTTATGTGACGGAATAACTTTGGCATCATCTACTAAGGAAGTACTAGTGCCAGAGTAGGTTGTGGTGCAACTGGATGGAAAGACGAAATTGTACCAAGGGACTGTATAAACAAAAGGTATCTATCAACTGAAGAACTATGAGTATGCCCAATCAGTGAAAAGAGCGTAGTCAAGTAGACATTTCCAGAAACCGAATAAGTACTACGAAATAGAAGAGAAAAGAAAGGGAATTCATTCCTATGATGTCTCGTAGCCTCTCGAATATAGGATACAAACATCTCTACCGCATTCTGTAAGACTCTACCAACACTTGCTACACTATCAGAAAACTAGGGAAACCTAAGCTTTGATAAAACTTGGCACGACCAATAACACAGATAATGACAACACCTACGGTCTTACAAGTAGGCCAGTCAACCCATTGTCTTTGAGAGACAAGAAATGGGGAAATACCATCTAGACAATAGAAATATAAGATGTAAAGAGTAGGATAAAAGAGATATACAACAAAATACATATACAACACCTCCTAGAACTGGTCACTGCATAAATGTAGAGCTAATTAAATCAGAGTAACAAAAAATAATATATACAACCACTCCAATAGGAAGTAAAATACAAGATCAATCTGCCTGAAAAAGATAAGAAAAAATGTCAACACAGTTGGAAAAAGTTTCTGCCCAAACACTGGGATTTCATTGTGATCTCTGAAGTCAACTAGCACACCTAAACTACAGGTCCCATCTCTTTAGATGACCTGACCTAGTATATGCATCATGAAAATGGTATGGAATTGAAACATAAGTACCAAAAATACAAGGTACCTATTAGACATCATTGGATGATAGGGATCAATCAAATATAACTAAGATACAACAAGTAAGTAAAACAGGTAAGAAGAAAATAAGTAAAAGATCCCACCTCCAAAATTATAGTTGGGAAACCCGTACCACTAGGAGCCATCTCTATATCCACATTAAGTTCCCCATCCCTAATGGGAGGTTCCTCCTCTGAGTACTACCCTATTGGCCTCGCTTTTCCCCGATAACCCCATAGTATACATAATATAAGGCAACTAATTTCGAATTATATCATTATGAAAGTAGCCCCTAACATCTTGTTGTCGCGGGAAAATAAGTCATAAATCCCCCTTTTTAGATTTAGTTAGGAAAACACATTTATATATATCCTATACAACTAACAGGTAGTAATCCAACAATGGGCCCTGCATGATCAACATCACCGAAGTATGCATGCACGCAAAAACAGCCAAGGGAAATAGAAGGCACACTCATATTAAGGAATGGCTAGAAGCCACAAGTTAAGAAAATATCATAACCTAATAGAAAAAAATATCCCATCACTAACACTACAGCCATACAGCCTCCCCCGATAGGCTGGGTACACTAATCACAATCTACAGTCAACTATAGCCCCATACGGGACCTAGGTAAACAAGAGTGAAAAAAGAACGAAATGTCTACCGACTACTCATCTAGACAACTAACGGGCTGGAACATATCAAATACTCAATATAATCCCAGTATAGAAAGTAGGGAACCTAGCCTACCTAGACGCTGATGAAAAACCTCAATAAGCATTCAAAAACCTGAAACACCAGGATAACTTTTGAAGAAGCTCAGAACTAGAAAAGTAGAGGTGCAGGGGTCTAAACAAGATGAATGATACCCATAGTGAGCAAAGAAACGCTGTCAGAACTGGGACTAAAAAGGGCTTGTGGTCCCCACAATCTAGAAAAATAATCTAAGGTACCAGCATGTGGTACAAAATTGAGCTAAAAATGAAGAATGGCGAAGGAGAAATTAAACTCGTGAAGTAAAGTAAATATAGTTCTCGAAAAATACTAAAAAGGGAGAAATTAATAAGAAATACCGAGAGGAAACAGGCACACAAAATTCACATAAGATTCCTAAGCTGAAGTTCACACTTTTCCCTTTTAATAAAATCAATAACACAGCTGGTGCACTTCTTCAGTGGAGGAAATGAGATGGAGAATGAAGTAAATAAAGATGAAGCAAATAGTTAAAGGTTAGTTGCATAGACGCAGGGCAAACTCATTGTCCACCGGTGTGAGCCTGCTTGGTAGAGAAAAGCCATTGAGGAGACCATGGACTCCTAGGCCTACACTCACAAGGGCAAAGGAAAAGGAGCATGGGAGACACATTGGAGCATAAAAAAGGATGCAGGAGAGATCAAGTATGTCCAAGGAAACCATCGATGGTCTGAACCCTTGTCTGCTAGGGAGACATCGCAGGGGCGAATTCCTAGTCACCTTGGATAAATTGTAGGTGAGACTAAACCCTCGTCAAGGCTGTCTATTCCTACAAATCTCAACCACTAACAAGAAATACTTTGAGGGGACTAGATCGAGAATTCCAAACCTAATTTCACAAAAATAATATGTTACTAGCATGGAAAGGACATTCAAGATCTAATGGAATAGTTAAAATGACAAACTGATGTTGTTTGAAGGAAAAGACCCTTGGAAAAAAAAAATAACCAAAATCTCACTAAGTCTCAACAAACTTAAACCAACACCAGACACTATGGAAAGCATACCAACAACCCTACTAGGCCCAAAATCAACATACTGATGTTGATGGAAGCATCAAAATTCAAATTTGACACCCTGATCATCAAAAGCATTTCCTAGGCTCTAAAATGAACTCTAGTTTAGTTGGATTTGCAATAAAAATCTCAAATTCAAAATGAAAACCCCAGAACAGGAATTAAACATCCAAGTAGATAAAGTCATCATATCAGAGCTAAATGAGCTTTCAAAATTCAATACCGAGGAAGTTTACTAAGAATTCACTCTCAAGTTCCACTAAAGGCTAATCCTTCAAAATAGGGAAACAAAGATAATGTGCACTAAGCTGTTAGGGAACCGAACTACTGGTCTTAAGAAGTCATAAATGACTTAGGGAAATTACCAGATAGCTCTAAACACATAAAAGGCAGAAAATTAAGAAAATGACCAACTAGGTCATTACATTATAGTAAATCATTGGTTCCCATTTCATAAGCCTGATCATGGTAGTACAGGCACATTTGATACAACTGAGAGCAAAAATTATGGAGAGGATACTAACAATAATAGGCCAAAGATCCCATAGGAAATAATTTAACAACTATATATCTCAATAGAAATTAAGTAAACAAATAAATACACACAAGAAGCAGGCTCTACCATTGGCACCCCATAAATATTTGATGTAATCATCCAAGAAGTCAAGTGCAAAAAGTAACATGACTATAAAGTATGATAATGCAAGGATTACACTTATCATCCGTATAACACTTTAAGTATAGGCATGGTAGGATCAAAAATCATGGAAGGAACTTGTATTGTATACCTCTACTCCATCATATACCCTCCCCTAGTTGCCTCTGGCCCAGGATGATACCTTCTATTGTGAGCAAAAACCCGCATACTAACAATTTTAATAGATGGTGCTCAATAGTGTATATAATAGCTGGAGCACCTATCGGTCCTGACTCAGGTCTTAGGTACCCATCCACAACCTATATAAAAGTTAGTCAGAAGCTAAGTTTTCGTGCCCATTAAGTAATTTGTTGATATTCAGTTTCCAACATCAAACCGAAGCTATAATTAATAGAATGGTTATGTACCCAGCATGAGGTTTTATCGAGTTTACTACATCAGTCGAATATAGTTGTACTAGGCGCTTAATCAAAAATTATTTCTTAGAATAGTTAAGATGAGCATAAGATAGTTTATTATAGTAAAAGTCCTCTGAAAAATCCATTTCATATAAAGATTATCTGGCAATATCAGTATCTATATGATCGTAGAAAAAAATCTGTGCTTATTTTCATTATCAAAATCTCAAAGTAGAGCAAGTCATCAATATCTGAAAATAGGCCCTTAAGACCAAATCAATAACAAAAAAGGGCTCGTCTAACATGCAAGGTTACAGAATCATCAATGATGTGCTCTTGACCATAAATAGTGGAAACTAGTGAATAAAATATCTATAAAATGATAATGACATGCATGAATAACATGATCACAATAACAAATAAGGATCACAAAATGTCTTACCGGCTATGCACAAGCTTGAATTTTGTACAATAAGAATAACCGACCAATTCAATTTTCGAGACTCACAGTCGTTCACAATAATCCCACTATCTATGTTTCAGAGTCAAATGCATACCACAGGGTAATCTATAATCAAAATAGAACACTAATACGTAATCAAGAACCGTATTAAAAGATCAGACAAGGTCAAGGGTACCAACCTAAAAATATTCTTAACCCAAGATACTAGATAGTACAATTATTTCTCATCTTAGACAAGCCTTAGATATTAAGTATATCCTACTTGTCCTTCGAAGAGAAGGTCGTAAATACTGAATAAAAGATACCCGGTCTGCTCCAAAACAAAAAAAAGTATGCAAACTATCTTGAATGATCACTAAAATAGCAAGATAATATCTACAAGTGAGTACGAGTCAAATTGCGGGAGTCGAAATATGGGTCAAAACGAGTCTATGGGCACGGACAAACAAAAAATTTCAAACAGAAGGTATCAAAATTTTACCTAGATTTTAGGGAACTCATACCAGAAATTTGAAGCCAAAATAACCAGAAATAATTTTGAAAGAGTGAAATAAAGTGAAGAAAATAGTAGGAGAATATGGGGAATTTCTTCGAAATTAAAGTTGAAATTTACAAGATAATAGATGAATATATCACTGGTGGTTTTTATTGATGTTTCGCAGCTCAATGTCGAATACCCAAGAGGTTTCAAGATAAAAAATGGTGTTTTAATGTGAAGAGGAAGGAGAAAAATGAGTAAACTATCAAATTTGATCTTTTATATTTGGAAGAAAAAATGCTCTTTGCGATCACGTGAAAGGATGTCGTGACCGCAAACGTTGATATGAAATAAGAATTTCTATCATAGAAGGGAAGGTCGTAATCTTAGAGAAGGAAAAGGTAAAGGGGAACGGTCAACGCCATGCAATAGTGTGAAACAGTGTCGCTATCGTGTAGGCAAACACAGAGGACCATCGTGATCACCTGAGGAAATATTGTAATCGCAAAAAACAACTAGGGCACACCATTTGACAACAACTCAACTCAAATTTAGGACTTAAATGATGGTTCAGGATACATTTGAAACCTGATGAACACAAAACAAATAAGCAACTTGCATGGAAAAAAAAAATTCAATTCTTCTTGTTCTGAATTGTTTTTATCCCTTAATATTATTCATCAAAGTAGTTGCCCATATACTCCAAAATAGAATGATGTTGTAGAGAGGAAATACAGATATATTTTATAGGGAGCCTTGAAATTCTAAAGTGATGTGCCAAACACATTCTGAGGTGATTGCATTAGGACAACTATATACATCATTAATAAGTTGTCTTGATGTTTTGCATGGTAAATGTCCTTTTGAGGTTCTATACCAAAAGCAGTAGTCCTTAATATTTGAGGGTTTTTGGATGTTTTTGCTTTTTCAATATGTTACCCAAGGGAGGAAAGTTTGATTCTAGGACAAGGAAGACAATATTTCTTGGTTATGAAGATAGACAAAACGGTTACAAGTTGTATGACTTAGATACTGAAAGTTTTGTTATAAGTAGAGGTGTTAGTTTCAGGGAATCTATCTTCCCTTTCAAAGGTGTAAAAGGTGAATCTTAAGGATGTGTTTTACTTTCAACCTTCACATTATGAGGAAGTACTTATTCCACCAATAGATGTTGCTAGGGATACCTTAGTAACTACATACATTGGAACTATAACTAGGGAAGGACACTCGATACATGATCACTTATATAATTTTGAAGAATACACCAAGCCCTTGGTCAGAGTGGATCATATGGATAATGAAAAAGATAATGTATCAAACAAGAGTCAGAAGCAGAGTGACTAGACCTCCTATATGGATAACAAATTATGTGACAAATAAAAAAAGAGTTAAGTAGGCTCTATTTCCTATCTCTGGTTACTTTTCTTGCTGCCCTTTATAATTTTTCTATCAAAGTTATTTAGCATCTTTTCAACTCATATTGAACCACAATCATTGAAAGAGGCATCACAAGGAAAGATATGGTTAGAAGCAATGGAACAAGAGAATAATGCATTATAAGATACTCATACCTGGGACACAGTAAATCTTTCAGTAGGAAGAAAGATATTGGCTCTAAATGGTTTACAAAATTAAATATAAGTTTAATGGAGATGTGGACAGTTTCAAGGCTAGATTGGTTGCTAAGAGGTACAATTAAAAGGAGAGACTTGATTATTATGACACTTTTTCTCCAGTAGCAAAGATGGTAATAATCATAATTATTATCATTCTTGCTGCATCTAGACACTGGACACTTACATAAATAGATGTGAATAACGCTTTCCTACAAGGAGATCTGTATGAAGATGTTTATATAAGCATATCTAAAGGTTTTTGTCAAAAGGGAGAACAAAGGTATGCAAGATGGTTAAATCTTTATATGGATTGAAACATGCTTCAAGATAATAGAACATTAAGCTTACAAATGCACTCGGAGAGGAAGGTTACACTCAAAGTGCTTATGATCATTCATAGTTCACAAAAAGATATGGATCTAACATTGTGATTATTTATGTATATATTAATGATTTGTTGATCACAGGAAGCACTGATGATTTAATTGATGAGGCTTAAGGCAACTTTGCACAAGCACTTTAAGGTGAAGGACTTGGGGAATCTAAGATACTTTTTTTGGCACTGAGGTCATGAGATCACAAAAGGTAATACTTCTTAATCATAGAAAATATTCCTTTAAATTGATATCTGAATGTGGACTAAGTGGTGCTAAACATTACTTACATCTTTGAATGAGATACTGAGTTAGAGGATGTTGCTGGTTATCAAAAGCTGATTGAGAAGTTGATCTATCTTACAATAACAAGGCTTGATATAAGCTTTGTTATACAAGTTCTCAGTCAATTTATGCAGAGACCCAAGACTTCACATTTACAAGCTGTATTGAAAGTAGTTAGATGCAGAGACCCAAGACTTCACATTTACAAGCTGTATTGAAAGTAGTTAGATACTTAAAGAGTTCTCCTAGCCTTGGATTGTTTATCCCCCACAAAGCATCACGTGAGTTAGTTATTTTATTGTAATTCAGATTGGGCTGCTTGCCCGAATATAAAGAGGTCAGTTAGTAGTTATGTTGTGAAGTTAGGAGGTGCACTAATATCTTGGAAGTCCAAGAAACAACATACTTTCAGTAGAAGTCCAACAAAAGCTGAATAAAAAAGCATGAAAGTAACTATAACAGAGTTGATTTGGATATGTGATTTGCTTGACAAGTTGAAGTATTCAGTTTCATTGTACCATGATAATCAAGTTGCAATACAGATAGCTTCAGATTCAAACTTTCATGAAAGCACAACATATCGAAATAAATTGTCATTTTGTTAGAAAGAAAATAAAAAATAATCTGATTCAGCCTCAACCCGTTTCTACTTAATTCCTACTTGCAGATGTGCTAACTAATGGATTGGAAATAGCTCAACATCAGTTTTTGGAGTCAAAACTAGGTGTGTTTAAAAGCTTGAGGGGGTGTATTAACTAAGTAATTAGTTAGTCTGTTACATTAGTTAGTAAATAATCAAAATCAGTTAAGAGGTTGCCAAGTTAGCTATTGCAAGGGTAATTAAGACATTACAAAGGGATTTGTGATCAACTATAGCTCTATATAAGAGCATCTATAGAGCAGTTACTGTATTGGCATGAATAAAATTCTCACTTTTAGATTTTTCTTCACCTAGTGATCTACATTCTCTCAGTTAGAAGCTGAGCTTCATAGATGTTTTCAACTATATTTATATTCATAGATTAAAATCATAAGTTGTGAGATTATCTAACTATAAGATATTATATTTAGGGATCACAAAATAGACCGCTTAGATAAATATATTTATATAGTCTAAAAAAATCATACTCGTTAAGCGCAGATTTTTTTCGATATACACGATTATACAAGTTTATACATTTAATAGACACAAATTTATAAACGTGTAAAAATATTTATACATACTTTTAAGCAGTTATAAAAAATTATACAAAATACTTTAACACTATTATATACCTTATACATAATTATACAATATATAAACAAAAAAAAAAAAAAAAACATAACAGATCAGCCGACAGTGTTTGCCATGGTAATAGGGCGCTTCAAAAGGCTGACCGAATTGGCCATATTTTATAATTATTTTGTATTAGGCTAAAATGGATAAACAATTTGACTAAATTACCAGAGAGTGCTATTTAGCAGACTGTATTGCAATTCAATGAGTAGAAACATATAATTTTCAAGAATAAAAATAAACGGAAGTATTTCCTATTGACATAAAAATCATATTCAAAATCCTATACACCAATTTCAATTCTCCATAATGATTAATCTAAAACGTAACTAAAGTAAAAAGTTAAACAAATTGCAAGAATGAAATATCCTCCAAAAGTATATACTTAGAAAAGTAAGTATTTCTCCCAATTGCTTTTTAGGATCAAGAAAGCAAAATTCATTTTTGAATTACAACATCGATGCTAAAGAACTGACAATGTACTAAATTTGTGAATAATTAATCAAAGCAAACAATTATATTATATTAAATAGAAGGTTTTACAAGTTTAAAATTCTTTGTGAAAAGTGTTAATGTGATAATTTAAAGCAGCCATATGCCAGTGCGCCGAAAAGTTATACCTTTGAGTAATTGTAACTTTTTTGTTAAATTGTTGAGAATATTATAACAAAATATAATTATGTAATTTTAATAAAATATAAAATAATTACCATTTATAAAATTTCTATGGGTCCTTAATCACAAATTCTGGACCACAAAGCTAAAACAATTTAATGTTCTACCTTTCATAATTAACAAACAAAAATTTTATATTACTGATATATCATTGAACATTTTTATATAATTAATAGAATAAAATTCCTTAATTTCCTGGAGAAAAAAAAAATCAAATATCTAATTCATTTAACATTCTTATTTCAATATTTAATCAGTCACACACTTCAAAAAGGGAAAAGAGATGTCTTCATTTCATGCTATATATACAAGACTTCTTTTATTAAAAAAAGATATAATCTGCACGCATGCATCAAACTCTTTGTTTTGCCTGAAATCTCTCAAATTTAAAAAGTACTATAGTTCGTTTGGTTCAATTAAACTTCAATAATTTGTTGGATTAATTCTCAAGTTAAAAAAAAAAAAAATGAGAGTGAAATATGACTAGTGAACATGTCTAAATCAAAATTTTTTTTTTTTTTTTTTAAATAACAAACCAATTTATTAACTCCAGGTCCCACATGGCCGACCTTGTTTTTTTGTTAGTATTAAAGAAAGAAAAAAGTGACTAATTAAAATAGAAGACTCTTTTTAAGAATACTTATATTACAATAAATCATCATTATATCAACCACCCATCCCCAAATCTTTTTTTATTTAAATTACACACTTTTGGGGTCTAAATATAAAAAAATGTGTTTTATTTTAAAGACATACAAATTCTCACACCGAAAGAGAAAAAGATATGGCAGCCACTTTTAATATCTTTACGCCTGGAAGTTAGCCTTTTCTTATTTCTTTATAAATTTTGTATTTAAAAAAAAAAAATTAAAAATTATAACGGAGTAATAAGTATTTTTATTCTCAATAAAATATTATAAATTCGAATTTTGGTGACTGCTTCACTTTAAAATTGGGTTTTCTGTTTGATTATAAATTAATCAAACTTTAATATAAGTAGAGACAAAAAGCAAAAAAATAAATTAATTAAAAGAGAGCCAAACAGGACAGCTGTTGGTCTCTCGAATGTTCTATTAGATAAGTATAAATATTCGTGATTAGTAAAATCAGGTTTTAGTTTAAAGGGATGATTAACAAGTGTCACCCCCTTGGCTATTGCTTAATTACATGGATTAAGAGACTAATGTCAGAGTCGTGCCATGTGTTTAACTGCCTTCTCTTTGTCCCAAACATAAGCAAACTGCTTAAGACTAATGCCCGACTTTTAGGGGCTGTTTACCCATGATTTCAAATTATTGATTTCATTGAAATGACTGATGTAAAATCCAATTTAAATATTTTCACATCCAATTTAAATTTTTTAAGTTATATTTTTTTACAAATATAAAATCTTCACAAATTTGTAAATGTTTGAATCAAAATTTAAGACGAAAATTATTATTTTTACTCTTAATATATATCATGTCAAATCATTAAGAATATAATGATAGATGTGGGAGTGTACCTGAATTCATAAGTGTCATAGCCATAGCAATTCTCAACGTCTGTTTGGTTAGTGGTCTTTCCAACCAAGACGTGAGCCGCTCTCTCTTTCTAACGATGATATATCAGAAAGAAAACCTTACGTCTGATTTTGGGGACCATAACCCTATATTTATAAAAGTATAAATTATGTAATTTTTGTTTAGCCCATCATTAAACTACAATTACATTCCGTTATCTATACATAAGAACACATACTTTATGAGGTGTTTTTAGACCTATTAATTTTAAACCTTAGAAAATCACTTTAATTTGAGTCAACATTTTAATGATAGCGATCAATATACAATTATTATTAATATAATATATGTGTAGGTCCATAAAAGTTCTAACAATCTCTCATTTGGAATACACATAAATGTATAAATAACTTTATAATTGTATATCACCTTATGAGCTCAAAATATTTGCTATCATAATCTGAAGCACCCCAAAACAAAATTGTCCATCAACCATGTTAATATTGAACCAAGGCGGCTTTTGTTACGTTTATCGTAACTAAATCTTTCTTGATCACGAAAACCAACATAATCAAATGATATAGATCAAGTATCGACGTGTAGCGTGAAAATTACATGCAAAGTTATCAAATCGTGCCTATTTTCAATTGGTCTCGTGAAGCACAAGTCAGAGTAGATAATAAACTGAATATTTTATTTTTTTGCAGAAACAACCTCAAAATTCTTAAACTTGAAATCATAACATGAACCTTAAGTTGAAGACTGCACTATGTCTATATGAAGAACATTCAAAAAATTACGAACTCTCACTAAAACTGAATATCCTGAAATGACATGACACCTCTATGAGCAATGTGTCCATAAAAAACATGTCCACCAATAAATCTTTCTGTGGGCCGACTAACTATTCACACGTAAAATTAAATAATTATCACGTGTTTATTACCATAAAACATATATGCAATTCTGTCAAACCAATACCTTTTTTTGAATCGATCAATATTCACATAAGTTACAGATACACAACCATTTATATTTCAAATGGAATAAATCTACACAAGAAAGGTAATTTTGGCGATATCTAACTTCAACTTATATATATATATATATATATGCCATTATCGAATTTAGATTCACCACAAAAAAGAATATGTCATTTCAAGTCAAAATACAATAACGATGAATTTGACATATATTAGCATGGGGGGACGTCTAATCCTTTTGCCGCCGCAAGGCTGGGTAAAAGGGAGTTGGGTCGCAAAAGAACGATAAAATGCAATCCAACAACAAAGTAAAGGAAAAAGAAGCTTCAGAAAATCAATCAAGGCCGCAACACATGATCAGAAAAGCCAAACCGAAATAAAGATAAATTAGAATTAAAGGTTAACACCATTTCAAGATACTAACACTCCATTAATTTATTATTTTTGAACAAAATATTAACTTGTACATGGTATCTTAATGTAGTAACCAAACGTTGATAATAAAAAAATATACCAAATATTAAATTATTCTTTGGGCCGATTTATATATTCACACGTAAAATTAAATATTTATCATGTATATATCACTGTAAAGTGCACGTGTAATTCTGTAAAATATGGACCTTCCTTTGGATCGATCAAAATTTTCATAAGTCATGCATAAAAGATCTTTTATATTTTAAAATAAATAAATCTTCATTAGATAGCTGGTGATATTTAATTTTGATTAATTTATCGTAAAATATATAGGACTTTACCAAATTCAAATTAAAAATTTCACACCAAAACGTATTTTTTCTAAACTAGATAAATCAATTATGGGCCCAAAAATTAATCCAAAAAAATGCTGCCAGCATTTACATTATTTTAATTACCAAAAGAAAAAATAATGTAAAAGCATTAACTTATCTTTCCTGGTAGCAAAAGAGAAAAAGACAACCTTCGTTCTTAAATTTGTATCCACAACCAATGTCTTAATCGGCACCACAATGCTTTCTCTTTTCTTTTAGCAAATAAGAAAAGAAACCTATGAAGATATTCAACATAAATGCATGCATGCAATAATTAAAATTTTCCTTAATTAATCTGATGGTAAAAGGTAGGTCAAACTAGGAAAATTGATGCCATCTTCTCTTGCGGCAATACCCTTGTTGAACCTACATTCTAACTGAATTCATAACAAAAAAATAAAAAATAAAAAAAATCATTATGAAGAACTTGCAACATAGCCTTAAATTTAGCATAGGAACTAATGCCCTAGAACGGCATAATCAAACAAGTTCTTGAACAACATTAAAAATAATTATCTTAATGATCTAACATAAAATAGGCTCTTGATATCAATGGTTAGAACCAAACTTTAAGACAAAAATCATCGGCTTTACCCATGACCTATCATGTCAAATCATTAAGAATATAATATTAGATGCAGAAGCGTTCCTAAATTCATAAGTGTCATAACCATAGCAATTCTCACGGTCTGTTTTGTTAGTGGTCTTCCATACCCCAAGACATGAGCCGCGCTCTTTCTAACGATGAGATATCAGAAAGAAAATCCTACGTCTGATTTGGGCCATAACCCTACATCTATAAATGTATAGTTATGTAATTTTAGTTTAACCCATCATTAAACTAAAATTACGTTCCAACCCACGCTTAATGAAGTGCTTTTTAGATCAACTAACTTTAAACGTTAGAAAATCACTGTAGCTAGGATCCTATATATGTAAAGGTCCACAAAAGTTCTAATAGTGAACACCATCAAAATTGTGGCTACTCTTCTATAACTTTACCAAGTGATCGGGCAAGCATAGTTCACAAAGTATTACAAATCGAATATCTCCAAGTTCCTTTATGAATAAATACTTGTTATTACATATTATTATAAATTTTTAAAAATTCATTAGTTCACAATAGTATTCCACGTCAAGTATGAGTCCTCTTTTTTTTTTTTTTTTAAATCTAAACAAAAAACTTAATTATTCATAGAAAGCTACCTCTTGATGAAGTAAAATTGACACACGTAGAAATTCCTCTTTTAAAGGCAAAATAGACTAATAACTTGTAATTTGTCCATCATAATCCCACATAGTTTGTTATTACCTTGTTTATACTTTTTGTGGACAAAACATTTCACCCAATTTCAATATCCTTAATGAGTCGAGTCAGATATCTAAGTTGTCTTGAGCTTCACCTTTTTGCAACATAATTCAACAAGTATACGTATTACTTGTTGGTTGGTTGATTTATGATATACATGAGTCAGCGTGAGCCAAATCTTCATGTGCAATCAACCAGTCAGATTACTTTATAACCTTAATCGACGGATGATATTTTCCTCACTTTTTGGCCTTTTTGGTTAGGTTTACTCCATACATATGCATTAGAGAATATTATCTTCTATATGTGTGTCTAATTAATAATTGGATTTGAAAATTATGAGTCTCCAAGCTGGGACAGCAAGGAAAAAGATCTTTAACTACCTGTCTTGCGGATAAATGAGAAAAGAAAAGAACAAAACAAAAACAGATATTTTTTATTGGCCAGTATTTTATTGTTCTCTTTGTCAATTAAATTTTGCAATAGATCACAGACATAAATTAGATTCGCTAGTTAGATCACAGCCATACAAGAATATATATTAAGTATTCGTGAACTTCATGTAAGTAATTTAATAACACCCACAAGATTATACATATATCAACAACTCAAAATACGCGACATATATAATTATGGAAAGTATGTGAAAATTTTGATTACCACTTCTTTCATTACTCCTCATAGGACTGTCTGACAGTATAATCTATTAATAGGTTTGAGAAAATAAGAGAAACTTAATCATTTTAATCAACTACCGCCTATAACATATTATTTAGGCCTTCAACAGACAGATTGATCAAGTAATGTTCATCAACTATATTTATTTAACGCCTTTACAAATGATAGTCTTTATTAAACTATAAGTACTACTTTTTAGTCAACCGTATTTATGATATATGATCTCACTAGTTCTTAATTTCTTATTCCTTGTGTTTGACTAAGTGATAAGTGGTTGAGCGGAATGAATCTTAAACATCATGTCCGTCGATTTATATTTTGGAAAAGAGAGAAAAGGATTTTTTTAAAAAAAAAAAAAACACTTTCAAAAAGGGAAGTGAAGATGTCTTTTTAATTATAAAATGCAA